>NQII01002953.1:167348-181758 GCA_002778355.1 Clitarchus hookeri
CAGAAGTATAAAAGGACGACCCCTATGGGCGTAACCTTCGACTCATGAGGTCCCAGTAAAGCCATGATATGTGATTCATTTCTGAGTTAAGATTAGATAAGGATGGGGTGTAACCTACCGCAACGTCTCTTCCCCGACTAGTCTACTAGCATAAATAGAATGATTGAATAAGCAACAAAGTTTTTAAATGAATAAATATCCTAAATAACATGCTATAGAATGTTCACAGTAAATATAGATCTATTGAAAGTCCAGTTTGGCATCTGCTTCTCTGATTACAGTGTATCCTTTCACCATATGCAAATTTAACATCGCCGTGAGCATGATCACTTCATTCGTGCGCTATTCAAATGAAATAGGTGTATTGTTTGCCATGCAAATTCTCAGTATAATGCGAATAAATAATAGAAAACCTAACGTAAAACAACATGCTCGTAATATAATGCCGATTCTTAAGACTATTTTTATTTCTTCGCTACCAACTTAACTGTAAGCACTGTGATAAAAATGTTATTAGTAGTGACTATTTCAAAGGTTGATTTCAGATGTGTTCACTTTGCCGTAAACGGCCTATACAACCATAAAAGGGCTTACCATAAGTTGTTTGGACTTTAGTTTTTATTATTTATTCTCGTAATATCTCTTCTATACAGTCTCTCGAGACCTTGTTAAGGGCTGCTTAAACATATATATCGCTCTCTCTTGTAGACAGTGGTCGTCTCACCACGTCAGTGTCACGTGGCGGTGTTGAAGTGGGTTTCGTTGTGTTGGCAGCGTGGCGATGAGCTGGTTCGGCGGCGGGCATGTGCTGGGCAACGTGCAGGCCTCCGTGGTGGGGCTCGGCGGCGGCCGCTGTGACGTCGCCTATCCCGGCTGCCCACTGAGCATCCTCCACAGGCACAGGCACAGGCGTCGACGGCGCCGGCGGCGTCGTGCCCGCCCCTGAGGCCACTGCTCTTCGTCGGCCACTACCTCGCTGCCGCGCCACCATGGGATGGCGACCACCTCAGGCCATGCGCGCCGACACACACCTCCTCACAGTCTGCAGTGAACTTGTGTCGCAGGGAAGCTGTCCATCACCACGCGGGCACTGCCTCTGGTCACGTGCGCCGGTGCCGCCTCCTCGTGGTCTGCAGTGCAGTTGTGTCGCAGGGACATTGTGGGCCACAGAGTGAATAAATACACAGAGACAAAATGGCATGGCAGTTCTTTCAGTGTCGGCATACCCATTTTCTGATTGAATGCGCGAGGCTCTGGAAGTGGCCCTTGCAGCTACTGCACGCTGCAAAGGATTCCTTATTGGCTGGCAAGAAAGTTACCAGCCGCTGACTGGCGAATNGCCCTTGCAGCTACTGCACGCTGCAAAGGATTCCTTATTGGCTGGCAAGAAAGTTACCAGCCGCTGACTGGCGAATGACATTCCGACATGTCGGTGGCAAGTGACGCCATTTTGCTGACACGTGCAGCTGGAGTTCGCGGAACAAGCTGCCAATTCGTCGCCTCTGTGTTCTTGTGTACTCGCTGACTGGACAGACACGCCTCACGCCACCTCCTTACTATCTGCAGAGCGCTTGTATCGCGGGGACATTGTTACCATGCGGCCACTGGCTGCCGATAGTCATATTTCAGCATTCAGCAGGAGTTCCACATTGACCGGGCATAGGTCCAGCCCTATGTAAAGATGTCGACAGGTGGNCATATTTCAGCATTCAGCAGGAGTTCCACATTGACCGGGCATAGGTCCAGCCCTATGTAAAGATGTCGACAGGTGGGGAGGCTTCCATGCCTACTCGCCGCGACTGAAATAAGCATATCTTCTATGAGATCGCATTAAACTGCTGCGTAAGCTCGTTGGTAGGAGTAAAGCATCTTAGGAATGTAGAGGAAAGCTCTGGAAGTGTCACCGTCCCACTGGGAGGGTGTACATCCCGGGTCTCTGGTATATTCCTTGTACCTTTGGAGTCCTGCATTGTGAACCTAAGGATCCTTTGTCTCACTCCAGGTGATGAATGTGTTCTCCATGGCGACTTCCTTTACCAATGTAGGTGACAGCCATATCCAACATTATGAGCACTATCATTTATGCAATTTACTAACTTCGGCCAAAACCGACTCGCCACATGCATCTGGTTGTGATTGCCGATCTGGAGATCCATAGCTTAAGTTTTTGGCTTTTCAGCTTGTATGCCGTGATGTAAGTATTTAAAACGAACTTGCTCTCTTCTTTCACTCTTTTCAAAGCCACTTGAGAACCAAGTCTGTACTCGTATATCGAGAGTCGTCGCAAAATTCTGGAAGAATACTCCTTGACTGCTATACCATAAACTGGAGACAGCAAGATTATGGTGGCAAGCCGGGGAGGGCGAGTCTCCAACAAAACTTCCTTGTGGGAAGAATGGGGGACTACATGTGACACTTTTCAAAATCATGTACCTAAACTGCCTGACTCTTCTGGTTGGCCTGCGGCAACTGGTGTAGCCAACCACTGTTGTGCCACCAGACAGCCTATGCAGACTTTTTACATGCAGTGATTGACTGCATTGCTTGCTGCTAGGTACAATGGACATATAATGTGTGGTAGCCCTGCTCACTGTCTTGTCCACGATCTCCTCTCCACCAATATTAGCATGCTTGGGAGGCCGACGAGTGGAACAAAATGCACTCAGCATTTTTGCTCAACGATGCCACCTTCTTGACCACCAAACAGTAGGTAGAGCTTCAGTAATAATGTTTTATTAAAGCTAGAAATTTTTTTTGATGAGGTCTGCTAAGGAATAGGATCTAAGAAACTTCCACCTGCGAATTCTGGTTTCCTTTCTTAATTTTTGTATATAGTGTGTATTTTCTGTAAAATGAGAACAGAGTAAGCGATGAAATAGTTTTCTTAGTANTTGTATATAGTGTGTATTTTCTGTAAAATGAGAACAGAGTAAGCGATGAAATAGTTTTCTTAGTAATATTTTTTAGGTATCAAAACTCCAGTATTTGATGTTTACTGTAATATAGACGCGCGAAGAACACCATCTTAATAATCACGCCATTTAAAATCTTCAAGAACAAATACTGGAAGCCTGTTCAGTGTTTTTCATATGGAAACGGAATGAGGCATATGAGTATGCCTAGGTTGCTCTTAGATTCAGCGCTTATAAAGGATGATCCTAAGTTCTAGGAATAAACTTTTTGGGGAGATGCATTATGGAAAATGGGATATAAAACGTAATGCTACCTATGACCTAATTTGATTATCAATACCCTGCAAAATTGGGAATTAAAATTAGTTAATTTATGTGATGAAACANCTACCTATGACCTAATTTGATTATCAATACCCTGCAAAATTGGGAATTAAAATTAGTTAATTTATGTGATGAAACAACAGATTCGTGAATAGTGCTAAGAGTCTGTTCACGGTTAACTGAGCACTGTTGAAATCAACTTTAGAAAAATGCCTCTGTCCCTGTCTACACATACCGGGTAGGCGGGGGATCGAGAATACGGAGTGTGGCGTACGAGTTAATGGCAAAATATAAGGCGAAAATACATTCAGGTTAAATTGCATTAGAGGCATAGTTTCTGAGACAAACGACGTGAAATGTGATGAATGAACTGTAATGCTATTACATACACATACACACACTCGCTTTACAAGCATTTATAATAGGTCTTCCAAGTTGACTCCGCGCATTGCTATGCATTTTTCGGCACGTGTGTAATTCATGCGCCCTGCATGTGGCCCGGCACGGGGACGTCTATCGTGGTGGTAGCAGCATGTAGCCGCGTGATGATATACTCGGGTGACTGGGGCGGGTTTTCTAGCTAATATACCAGAGACTTCAGGTGAGGTCATAAAACTAAGTCCAGCGGAGAGAGGTCTGGTGACCGCGGTGGCCATGCCACAGGTCCCCCGACGGCCAATCCACTTGCCGTGCCACGGTTGTTTGCCAATACTGAGCCCAACTACATTGTTCCACCGTAACATGACCTCGCCACCTAAGTCACAGCGTCCCCACACCACCTCACTCGTCCCATTAACACACACTTGCTCCCACTCGTCCCATTAACACACACTTGCTCCCACTCATCCCATTAACACACACTTGCTCCCACTCATCCCATTAACACACACTTGCTCTCACTCGTCCCATTAACACACACTTGCTCCCACTCGTCCAATTAACACACACTTGCTCCCACTCGTCCCATTAACACACACTTGCTCCCACTCGCTCCAGACATGCCATGTCGGTTCCCTCAGGAATTAAGCCTCTGGCACAATTTCACCTAAAGGTATTCTCAACTTACATGTTGCCATAGAATCGTATGCCGCGTTCCGTGTTCTCGAGTTCCACCCACCCGGTATTTTACCGGGAACATTCACTAGAATGCGTCGAGTAAAGTTGGTAACATCGGCAGGAATGTAGTTTCATGTATTAACGCTGAATTAAAAGAGTTAGATTATCATTTGTGGATACTAAAATTATTTATTTTTCTTCTAGTTTTTTTACGCACATAAGTGTAAAAATGATTAAAATTATAAAATACTTACATTTATAATAATTTCACAGTTTCGTTTGACCGAGGCATGGATTAAGTAATCAGGCTCGTGACAATGTTAATTTTACATCTCGTGGAATAACACGCATTATGNTTGACCGAGGCATGGATTAAGTAATCAGGCTCGTGACAATGTTAATTTTACATCTCGTGGAATAACACGCATTATTCATACAAGCAGATCATAAGCAGGACATTCAAAAGTGCTCAGTTTAACGATAATAGTCTATAGCTTGATAAAGAATCNCATACAAGCAGATCATAAGCAGGACATTCAAAAGTGCTCAGTTTAACGATAATAGTCTATAGCTTGATAAAGAATCTGCATATGTACGCATGAGTATTACGTCGTATCAATGCGATAAACATCAACGGGTAGCACAATGTTGTTAGTTCGCATCCTCTAATTTTCTAATGACTGGTGANCGTATCAATGCGATAAACATCAACGGGTAGCACAATGTTGTTAGTTCGCATCCTCTAATTTTCTAATGACTGGTGATGATACCACCCACCAAATGATCACAGCATGGCATATGCTAACTGTACTCAAAGACTTGTTATTTTGTCTCAAGTAGTTCATAACATTTTGCAAAGAATTAATTTGTATTCCCAGTGTTCGAAGGGTCATAGGTCGNTATTTTGTCTCAAGTAGTTCATAACATTTTGCAAAGAATTAATTTGTATTCCCAGTGTTCGAAGGGTCATAGGTCGTGTTGTGTATTCTACCTCATTTTTTCATAGCGAATCATTTCGCAAATTTCGTCCCTGGTGTTCAGGATCCACCTGTNTGTTGTGTATTCTACCTCATTTTTTCATAGCGAATCATTTCGCAAATTTCGTCCCTGGTGTTCAGGATCCACCTGTATACACACACACATACGCATTCATACAATCATACAACAGCATGAGATAGGTAGTAATGGGCTCGTTGTGGTTCGTTCAACAAGCGACCATGTCACACTGTCGAGCATGAACCTAGGACAAACAGGAATCCAGCACAAGCTGCAAGACACGACCCACCCAAGTCAGTGCCACCCACAAGACTTTCATTTTCACGAGCGACCGCCATTTTGTATAAATGCAAAAAGTGCAGGACTATTGTGTGTGAAGCGCTTGTTTATTTTACGAAATATACGTTTTTATTACATACAATGTCCCCGAATCATTTATTTATATAACTCATCCGATGTGTAACTCCTAAATCCGAATAAAACTCTTAGAATACAAAAATGTTTTTTTCTGCTTTTATGCTACGAGTGTCGTATGTCTTGGAACTGCGGAGATGATAACACAAACGACGAGAAATTGAGCACGCCCGNCTTTTATGCTACGAGTGTCGTATGTCTTGGAACTGCGGAGATGATAACACAAACGACGAGAAATTGAGCACGCCCCGTTGTGTGGCAACGTAGCTTTGTCTGAAGGAGATTTAAGACTGTTTTCAGTGGCAGTTTCAGACGATACGATTCACAATCGACCCTAAAACATTTATTCCACTATAAGCTGTAATTAATGGTAAAAATATATAATTTAGTGTGCAATGTAAAGAATTTGTAACAAGCAATATTGTGACTTCGAAATTATTATTTGCTGAAGAAGTGCATACTTAAATCAAACGAAAATTAACAATTATTTTTGTGTAAGAGAACTTCGAATAACTTTGAAGGCATATTTTAAATTATAATTGTTTATCATACTTAATAAATACGAATTATATACTGAAATCAAANAATAACTTTGAAGGCATATTTTAAATTATAATTGTTTATCATACTTAATAAATACGAATTATATACTGAAATCAAAACCAAAGGCTCCGCACGACGCACAGGGGGTAAGTGACCAGAAACGAAACAGGCCACACCATAAATCTGATTCATTTAGAATTTCACTGTTAAATCAGTTAACAGCACCTGATTTATTTGACAGTCACTTCAGTCAATTTAACTGATGAATTAGTGAAAAATGCCAGTTTTGCTTCACTTATCGATTCAGTGACATTTCCCACTTATTCTTCAGCCATTTCATTCGCTGTTTTTCAGTGATTTGTTTTTTGACTGATGGATCAGTTCAACAACGTGTTTCAAATGACAATCAAACAACGTGTATCAAATGATACAACTACGCATAAACTAATTAAACTCATTAACAATATTTTTATATGAGTTTCGTTTTTTATAATACCATTTTACCAGGCAACACGAACATTCAGTCTTTAATTCCGTTTTTCGTCTTTCATTTCGTTTCACATAACCGTCACAGCGGTCGGTTTGAAGGTCTAAACTGCATTAAATATGGCGAAGCGAGTGCATTCATGCGTACTATTTGTTTTAACAGTCCTAATGCTACCAATTAAACTAAACCCGAAAAGAAGTGGCATAAAATTTAAAGTTACATATTTCGATTAAACATTATAATACATGTATTTTATCCCTTGTTCTCAAATTTGGCTTGGTAGATCGATTGGTAAGATAACAGTCGAAAATGGGGACGATGTGGGTCAAAATCCTGGATGCCANACAGTCGAAAATGGGGACGATGTGGGTCAAAATCCTGGATGCCAAGAACTTTTTTTTTTTCACTTTTTAAAATTACCATATATTTCACACTATAAAGTGACTATCAGCAATATGTGTATTTCTCGTAATGATTTGGCTAAATTCAATCAAAAACACTCATTAATTCGCCACACGCAGTTGTCTGTGACTTATTCAATCAGTGAAATTGTTTCACTGAAACGACCAGTGGTTTTTCACTGGTTCGAATTTAAAGTGCAAGTATATGAACTAGGTCGCCATTTTGCTGGCTTGTATTGTTCCATAACATGCACAACAGTTAGTCCTGAATTTCACTAGCTGACTACCGAATCGCAAAATATTATTGAACTGAGGTTTTAGACGAAAATAACATAAACATGTTTTATCGTGATGCTGTTTACACGGCACAACAGCGCAGCTCTCTGTTTAATATCGGTTCACACGCCTGGAATATGGCGGCAGGTGTTTGAGGCCTGCGGCTGGCTGGCGCATGAAATGCGTTGCACAAGTTTAGTAGAAAACACGTGGTTCCAAAACAGTTGTATATTTTGTAGTGGTGTCTAACACGTAAAAGTTATTTAAGAAATATTTCATGTCCAAAGACAAGTTTCAGGTTCACGTTTAAAACTCCAAAAATTATTTGTTGGGCATGAAAATGGTTAAATGGTTGTTTTCAGAATCAATTTCAGTTACTAAATGTTCTACACAGAAACTTTAAGTGATGTCTTCAGCCCTTTTATTCCCTAGTTAATTTGTGGTTTTCAGTGTTGGAAATAAGAAATGTTTGGACCTAACCTGGAAAAAATTTGTTTCGTTATTACAACCAATGAACTGTAGGTGTCGTGTTCGGCGATTGTGATATGAACCAGACGTAACGTATGGCGGTAACACGGTTAACGAAACAGTAGCACACAGGGAAGATCATTGAGCACAGAGCCTCGTTGTGTACAGTACTGGTCAAATACAACTTTCCTGTGCAACATGTAGATAATTNTACAGTACTGGTCAAATACAACTTTCCTGTGCAACATGTAGATAATTGTCTACAGTGGACAGGCGCGCATCATACTTTTATCGTTATTAGCGTGCCGTAAGAACATAGACTCGTCGCTTACAGCCACGAATATATTTCTTTGAAGTCTGGCGCGTTCTTCGTCTGCGATTTAGGGTATAACTTCCGACTATTTTGAATTATTTTTTTTTGTAAAGCTTAAAATTTAAGTATGGTCGAGCCCCTTAAAATATTTACATGAAATTTATTTCTCTTATTTAAATGAAATCAACAGTTAATTTTAATTGTGGACAAACATGATAATTATGCACAATTTTCAAATGTGTATGACAAAGCATATAAATTAGGAATTTCTATATCTCCCGTAGTTAATTTTTGTAAATATATATATATATATATATATATATTTTTTTTGTTTTATCAGTTTTCATTTGACTGCTATTTGACGTAATACCACAATACTATAAAATACCCTAAAAATATAAAAAGTCAATTTTTGCAGTTGGACGTGCTTTCGTTAGGGCCAAATAGTGGACTTAACTAGGCGCAAGTCTGCCTCCGAACTTTTCCCGGAACATCTGTTGAGATGCTTTAATCGAGTAGCAAGGAGCACATGCTGCTCCACATAATACCGAGACGTTTCTTCCCTATTTTCTTATCAATCACTCATACACTGTCAACCCCCACAATTAAACACCCACTTCTGGTGGCCGACGGGAAGACTGCTTTCGTGAGCAAAAGCGAAGAGGAAGGAAGTGCGAGAGGCATAAGAGTGGAGAGTAGAGAGGTTTGGGCGGCCCTTAACAACGGGATCTGGAGAGTCACTGAGGGCGAAGCCAGGTGACCATGGAGCAGCACCGGAATGCAAGGGCGGGGGAAACGGGAGAGAAGTCCCTCCGTCCAGCGGCATCGTCCGGCACGATTCCCACGTGCGAAAATCCGTGAGCGACCCCGCCGGGAATCGAGACCGGTTCGCCTAAATGGGGGGGAGGGAGAGTAGTCTAACCACTACACAACCGCGGCCCCCGCCTTGGTAGGAGGCGGGCGCTCTAGCCGCTGGACTAACAGCGGCCCTGTGAGTAAATTCGGTGTTGAAACTCACGCATTTCGAAGTCTCGAACGCTCAGAACAACAGCAGGTAGGTGGGACTCGTCAACGGCCCGGCCTGCCAAGCTGGCATCCGCGAACTTCAAATTGTGAATCGATGTTAAACGACATTCCTTCTCTTTGTGTCAATTTTAAAGAAATCTATTTATAACAAAAAGTATTCTACGTGCTATTTCTTAAGGAATTTTACTACATTAAGAGATCTTGCCAATTGTTTTGTTTAATAAATTTTTTTTCTAAATTGTAATATAGAAATTTACATATAACAAAAATAAAATTATTTTTTTCTTTTTCTTTTCTTTTTTTTCAAAAATAAATTTGTGTAGCAATTTTTTTCTTGGGAAAGTTGCGTCAAAACGTTTTTGTTTGAAATAGTTATCTTTAAAATGGACGTAAAGAGAAGGAATTTCGTTTAACATTGATTCCCCATTTGAAGTTCGGCTGNTAGTTATCTTTAAAATGGACGTAAAGAGAAGGAATTTCGTTTAACATTGATTCCCCATTTGAAGTTCGGCTGTCGATATGGTGGCATTGCCGTTAAGTGACATCCGAGTCTCCTAAGAAGTAGCTACATACTGGAAGTACCTTGGGCAGATTTTGGTATAGTTAAAATATTTATCTATGTCATTAAAATTCAAATATGTTTAATGACTATTCATAATTATTTTTGAAAACAATTTAAATTCCAAAAAATTTTTACCTTGAAATAAAAGACACTTTTACAATATAAGTTCATAAATTAAATTTCGACAGTGTATTTAAAAAAAATGCATGCACAGCATAAATTTTAAAAATAAAATTTAAATTTCACAGGGTAAACTTTTTCAAATAAGTTACAAATTGAATTTTAAACTAAAATTACGAATATAAATGTACACATTTAAATTCAATGACTTTAACACTAATTATTTAAATTTAAATTCTTAAATTTAATTTCTAATATTAATTTAAAATATTTTTAATTTAATTGTATACATACAAGGTTTGTTTATTTTAAACATGATTCATACTGAATCAGATCTATACTACTAAAAACAATAACATTTTCAAATAAAAATTCAAATATTTTTATAGGTTTTCTGATAGTATATACATATACATATGCATAATATTAAAATTTCCATAAACATTATATCATGTTGAAAATTAGATTTTTTATGTTCATTATGTACCATATATAATCCAATTAGGTATTCAAATTCTTCAGAAATGATTCAATTTTATCATCACAGTAACACATTTTCAAATTTTAATTCAACTAAAATTTTATAACAATCAAAATTACATATAAAATTAATAATCGTAATCAAATCTCGTCCTGGTTTTAATTCGTTGTTTTTAAAAATAATTTATGTTTTTAAGTTTGTTTAAAACCTGTGTTTAATAAATATAATGTTAAAAAATATCTATAAAAATATGTTTTATTTGAACGAATAAGTCATGAATATATCTAAACTCAAATAAAATCATCAAAACATTTTGTTGATTCTTTCAACCATTAACATTTCTCATTTAGTATAAAATAATTGAACATCTTCAGTTATTTTCTCATTTAATTAATTATAAGTAAGAGTTCTTGGCTAGCCAATGCTAAATTGCTTTATAGTCCATAAAATTTTAATTCAAATCAACGTTTATTTTTACATTATTTTATCTTTTACTATAAATTTTTCTATAAGTATAATCAATTAAACAAAGGTTTTTTGCAAAATAAGAATAAAAATTATGTTAATCATAATTTAAAACTGGTTTGTAGTAAAGTTCATTGTTTCTATAATTAGGAGTAGTTTCTGTTTCAGAATTTCTAAAACAAAGATATACAATCTACATCTTATGAAGAACACTAGCATCAAAGTTTAAATTCGAATTTTCTTTTGGAAAATTTTTTCTTCCATTTATAAAATAAATATTTTTAACATCACAATAATTAAACATAGAAGTATGAACATACTGATCATCATGCATTTTCATTAATTTGAAAACGAAATAACTAAATCACGCATACCAAAGTTTAAGTTATTAAGCTGATCTTCTGTAATAAAATTAAATTTTTATAACTGAGAAACTTATTTTTATAAAAATTGCCAGAAATTGTTATTAATATGATTTATTGGGNGTTGTTTTCAGAATCAATTTCAGTTACTAAATGTTCTACACAGAAACTTTAAGTGATGTCTTCAGCCCTTTTATTACCTCGTTAATTTGAGGTTTTCAGTGTTGGAAATAAGAAATGTTTGGACCTAACCTGGAAAAAATTTGTTTCGTTATTACAACCAATGAACTGTAGGTGTCGTGTTCGGCGATTGTGATATGAACCAGAAGTAACGTATGGCGGTAACACGGTTAACGAAACAGTAGCACACAGGGAAGATCATTGAGCACAGAGCCTCGTTGTGTACAGTACTGGTCAAATACAACTTTCCTGTGCAACATGTAGATAATTGTCTACAGTGGACAGGCGCGCATCATACTTTTATCGTTATTAGCGTGCCGTAAGAACATAGACTCGTCGCTTACAGCCACGAATATATTTCTTTGAAGTCTGGCGCGTTCTTCGTCTGCGATTTAGGGTATAACTTCCGACTATTTTGAATTATTTTTTTTTGTAAAGCTTAAAATTTAAGTATGGTCGAGCCCCTTAAAATATTTACATGAAATTTATTTCTCTTATTTAAATGAAATCAACAGTTAATTTTAATTGTGGACAAACATGATAATTATGCACAATTTTCAAATGTGTATGACAAAACATATAAATTAGGAATTCCCATATCTCCCGTAGTTAATTTTTGTGTATATATATATATATATATATATATATTGTTTTATCAGTTTTCATTTGACTGCAATTTGACGTAATACCACAATACTATAAAATACCCTAAAAATATAAAAAGTCAATTTTTGCAGTTGGACGTGCTTTCGTTAGGGCCAAATAGTGGACTTAACTAGGCGCAAGTCTGCCTCCGAACTTTTCCCGGAACATCTGTTGAGATGCTTTAATCGAGTAGCAAGGAGCACATGCTGCTCCACATAATACCGAGACGTTTCTTCCCTATTTTCTTATCAATCACTCATACACTGTCAACCCCCACAATTAAACACCCACTTCTGGTCGCCGACGGGAAGACTGCTTTCGTGAGCAAAAGCGAAGAGGAAGGAAGTGCGAGAGGCATAAGAGTGGAGAGTAGAGAGGTTTGGGCGGCCCTTAACAACGGGATCTGGAGAGTCACTGAGGGCGAAGCCAGGTGACCATGGAGCAGCACCGGAATGCAAGGGCGGGGGAAACGGGAGAGAAGTCCCTCCGTCCAGCGGCATCGTCCGGCACGATTCCCACGTGCGAAAATCCGTGAGCGACCCCGCCGGGAATCGAGACCGGTTCGCCTAAATGGGGGGGAGGGAGAGTAGTCTAACCACTACACAACCGCGGCCCCCGCCTTGGTAGGAGGCGGGCGCTCTAGCCGCTGGACTAACAGCGGCCCTGTGAGTAAATTCGGTGTTGAAACTCACGCATTTCGAAGTCTCGAACGCTCAGAACAACAGCAGGTAGGTGGGACTCGTCAACGGCCCGGCCTGCCAAGCTGGCATCCGCGAACTTCAAATTGTGAATCGATGTTAAACGACATTCCTTCTCTTTGTGTCAATTTTAAAGAAAACTATTTATAACAAAAAGTATTCTACGTGCTATTTCTTAAGGAATTTTACTAAATTAAGAGATCTTGCCAATTGTTTTGTTTAATAAATTTTTTTTCTAAATTGTAATATTGAAATTTACATATAACAAAAATAAAATGATTTTTTTTCTTTTTCAAAAATAAATTTGTGTAGCAATATTTTTTTTGGGAAAGTTGCGTCAAAACGTTTTTGTTCGAAATAGTTATCTTTAAAATGGACGTAAAGAGAAGGAATTTCGTTTAACATTGATTCCCCATTTGAAGTTCGGCTGTCGGTTTGGTGGCATTGCCGTTAAGTGACATCCGAGTCTCCTAAGAAGTAGCTACATACTGGAAGTACCTTGGGCTGATTTTGGTATAGTTAAAATATTTATCTATGTCATTAAAATTCAAATATGTTAAATGACTATTCATAATTATTTTTAAAAACCATTTAAATTCCAAAATTTTTACCTTGAAATAAAATACACTTTTACATTATAAATACATAAATTAAATTTCGCCAGTGAATTAAAAAAAATGCATGCACAGCATAAATTTTAAAAAATAAATTTAAATGTCACAGAGTAAACTTTTTCGAATAAGTTACAAACTGAGTTTTAAACTAAAATTACGAATATAAATGTACACATTTAAATTCAATGACTTGTACCCTAATTATTTAAATTTAAATTGTTAAATTTAATTTCTAATCTTAATTTAAAATATTTTTAATTTAATTATATACATACAAGGTTTGTTTATTTTAAACATGATTCATTCTGAATCAGATCTATACTACTAAAAACAATAACATTTTCAAATAAAAATTAAAATATTTTTATAGGTTTTCTGATAGTATATACATATACATATGCATAATATTAAAATTTCCATAAACATTATATCATGTTGAAAATTAGATTTTTTATGTTCATTATGTACTATATATAATCCAATTAGGTATTCAAATTCTTCAGAAATGATTCAATTTTATCATCACAGTAACAAATTTTCAAATTTTAATTCAACTAAAATTTTATAACAATCAAAATTACATATAAAATTAATAATCGTAATCAAATCTNATTTTCAAATTTTAATTCAACTAAAATTTTATAACAATCAAAATTACATATAAAATTAATAATCGTAATCAAATCTCGTCCTGGTTTTAATTCGTTGTTTTTAAAAATAATTTATGTTTTTAAGTTTGTTTAAAACCTGTGTTTAATAAATATAATGTTAAAAAATATCTATAAAAATATGTTTTATTTGAACGAATAAGTCATGAATATATCTAAACTCAAATAAAATCATCAAAACATTTTGTTGATTCTTTCAACCATTAACATTTCTCATTTAGTATAAAATAATTGAACATCTTCAGTTATTTTCT
Organism: Clitarchus hookeri; assembly: GCA_002778355.1. Taxonomy (NCBI): domain Eukaryota; kingdom Metazoa; phylum Arthropoda; class Insecta; order Phasmatodea; family Phasmatidae; genus Clitarchus; species Clitarchus hookeri. Next base: position 181,614 of record NQII01002953.1, read on the forward strand.
CATTTAATTAATTATAAGTAAGAGTTCTTGGCTAGCCAATGCTAAATTGCTTTATAGTCCATAAAATTTTAATTCAAATCAACGTTTATTTTTACATTATTTTATCTTTTACTATAAATTTTTCTATAAGTATAATCAATTAAAC
>NQII01002953.1:182476-216855 GCA_002778355.1 Clitarchus hookeri
GCAAAGCTGTAATTGTTTGTATTTCCATTTTATTAATATTTATTAAATTATCTAATATATAAGTGTAGTTCTCACGTTCAGTTATTTAATTAATCTTATATAACCTCAACAGTACTCAACACATGTCACGAGCACGTGTTATATAATAAACAAATTTGTTTATTATATTATATTAAAGTCAGTGTGTGTAAAATTTAGTGAGAATCCATCTAAAAAATAAATATTGCACAAGGTAAATAATTTAATAATTAGAAATATACATTAACTAGAAATACTTTTTATGGCAAAACGTTTGCCGGGTCAGCTAGTAGAAATTATAAAAAGCACTTGAAGCTGAATGCGAAATAAATAAAAAGAGACAACTTTCTTTATTCATATTGGTAAAAAAAAAAAAGTAGAGGAAGTAACAGAAGAAAACAAAATTTTTATAGCAAATTTATTTCCTGTTGCTGTAAAAAAATGTAATTATTAAAAACAGCTACAAAAGTGTTTTTGAAAAAAGAAACTATTTAATCATGATGATGAATTATTAGGAACACATTCTCAAAAACCATTGCGAAAAGATTTAAATGGACAACTAGTAAAATATTTAGATAAACGATTAGGAATCAAACCATTAAGAATTAGAACTATTAATATCGATAAAGAAATTTCAAATAAAGTAGTGTCATCAATGACAACTATACTTTAAGAGGTATTGGACAAAATATTTTTATTGACGATATAAAAATAGGTAAAAATTGAAAATAATTTATTATTCACCAAAGATAAAGAATATGAATTATAAATGAACTTTCTAATTTGTTTACAAAAACACACAAAACGATATTAAAAATAAGTAATATGATGAAGAAAATAATAATTGTAAGAAACAGTTTTAGATATAAGTAAAAACATAAAAAATTAAACTTAAAAATATGTACATTCTAATAAAGGTTGTAAGTATAATGATATTATAAAACCTTTTTTTAAAAGACCATAGTCTTTGTCAGAACAAAATCCTCCAGAAAAATCATAATCTCCAAGAACACCAAAATTTGGGAAAGGAATATAAAAATATGATAATTTACCAAAATAATTTATTTGGATGGATGATTTAAAAAAACCTTCAGTTACATGTAAATTCTATAATATGTTAATGTATTATTATTATTTATATGTCATATATATAACCAAGTTTTAATTAAATTAAAATTAAAAACCATTTTCGAAATACTATTTAATAAAATAAAATATTTAGATTCCAATAAATATTTAACAAAAAAACTCAAAATAGTACAGAGAAACTAATTATTAAGATTAACTTTATTAGTGCTTAACATAAAAATATATGTATATACCTTAAAAAAAGTCTGGAAAAAAAACCATAAAGGTTTTCTGCCATTTTAAATTCCGATTTTATATTTATTAGGTGGTTTAGATATAGGAGCTAGTGCTATTTATAATCCTGCTGAACAAACTTGAAAAAAAAATTGTGAGAACTACAAAAACACAACTTAGCTATGGAAAATAGGTAAGGAAAGTAAGTGTAGCAAACGGAAAAAAAGGAAGACCTAAAACATTTGAAACAGTTCCAAATATTTATATAAATTTTTGGGGAAAAAATTAGACACAATTAATTAACGAAATGGCAAACAACATTAATAAAAATTAATGTGCTATAGTTAATTTGGATATAGCTTCTGATCATGAAACAGAATGGGGTTTGTTATTAGCAAAATAATAATATCTAATTGTCTAAATCATTTGACCGAAATATACATAAATAACTATTTAATTATTATTTACAATTAAAACCTTTATTATAAGATGATATAATTCAGAATTATAATTCAGTTATCAGTGGCCATTTATGTTTAACAGTACTAAATCAATTTCCCAAAGGATAAAACTTTTCTGATATAATTTATTTGTTATTAAATGACAGATTTATTCCGGAAGCCATTAATCAGTTGCTGGGATAAATGTTTTAAAAATGCCGATAAAGTTTTAGAAATATATTCCAAACATACATTAAAATGTATATGTTAAAAAAGAAAAATTTAATGAATTCCAAGAAAGACTTAGCATTTATCACACATATTATCAGAATGATGAGTTAAAAAAAAATTGTTGGGTAAATATATGAACAGCATATTTAATACCGATCCAGTTTGCAAAATAGGTTTTAGTTTCGCAATCTTAATTCTAAAAAAAATGTTTTAAAAATAAATTTAGAAATAAATTAAAAATTAGCAAGTTAATTTTATAAATAAACAACATATAATTTTTCTTGAAAAAATGAAAGATAATTTTATTCTTTACAAAGTTAACAATAAAATATAATTTTTGTTTTTTTAAAATGTTTTTAAAAATAAATAAAAATAAAAATTTCAAAAGTTTAAAAATTTGAACTGGTGCTATTGAAAAATGAACTAACAAATATTAAAAAGTATCTTCTGAATTACTGTGATACAACCATAAACTTAAAAGTTGATAATTTAAAAGAAATATTTGATATACTCGAACATAAATATAATTTCTTATATTCAAATATAAATGCATCTATAATGGTTGAATCACAAACGTTAAATGAAAATTTTAGTTATTTAAAGAAAGTGCTATTTTAACAAATTACGTAAACAAATATGCTAAAAATAAAAATATTAATAATAAAAAATATTTAAATCAATTTGGAGAAACTGATAATAAATACAAACATCTGCAAGATTATTCTACAAAAATTTTAGATACTGAAATAACTGCACTATCTTACCAAGTCAGTGATATTGAGAATGATATCACATAATTTCAACCAATAAGTACAATAACTATAATACAACCATAAAACTTAATGTTATTTCATAAATTGGATATATAGTAATTCATTTTTATTATTTTTAAATTTTTGATCCCAGAACCCATGCTACAAATTCCCAAAATTAATAAGCCATCAAATATTTAGTTATTAAAATATTTGTTTATATAAATGATTGAATTTTTTATTTTGTTTTCATGGTATACACCCATATACCCTGAAAATATATAAAATAAATATATTTTGAAAACAATAAATCTAAAATGAGGAATTCCAGTGAATACAAATAAAATCACTGTCAATTATAAAATTATTAAAACAAAAACAAGAAAATATAATTTCATTCAATATTTATCTGTTTTTAGTTTGTCTGCATTATATCTTAAATAATAATTCTTAGCTTTCAAATGTTTTAATTCTTCTTTACTACACATATATTTCGTATATCTATCACACAATAAAATCTTAAAATTACCAACTAAACACATGAGATTTTATTTTCTAGAATTGTATTAATAATGTGCACAATTGGTAATTTATATATTTTTTATTTACTTCTAACTCTTTAAGGTTTAAACTCAAGTGAGTTGTTAAACTTGTTGAGCATTTAATCCATCTTTTTATATAGGTTGTTTATGGTAAAGTGAGCACTTTTGTGGCATTAGTTGCGTCTTCCTTTCAGCCATTTTTTAGCCTTTAAGAACTTTTTAAAATAAATATTACCATGTAAGTAATAAACACAGTGTGTAGTGTATATTCCACCACACTCGGAAGTTTATGTCCAAGGCTAAAATAAAATATATCTATTGACTATCATTCCAAATGAGAAGGCTTTTAAAAGTTCTGTTTTTACCATGAACTGTCTATAGGTAAAAACTTATAATAAAGTTAAAAACATTTATAACATTTTTAAATTCTAATTAAAAATAACATTATATAAATGAAAAAAAAAACAATCCAAAAATTTAAAAAGTGCAGTCAAGGAAACAGTATTCATTCTTTTCCCTGCCATAACAAAGATGAAAACACATTAACATATGCAAAATATGCATCAATAACTATAATAAAGAAAACAATAAAACTAATAAACATTTTCATAATAGAAAACTAGAAAAAGGACTTTGTGATAGATGTAGTAAATGTGTTTGCAAATCACATCTTTAAAAATATAAGAAATATAAATAACAAAAACTACTAAAAGAATACTTAACAAAAATATTAAATTTTTCAAATAAACAAAACATACTAATTCATTCTTTCATCGTCCTTATGCAAGATATAAGAAATTTATCGAAATAATAAGTTAAATAAAAATTTTGATAACTCAGATTTGAAATAGAACATATTTTTATAATGGATATTGAAACACAAAAATTTTATGTTCACTCAATTTTGTTTAAATGGTTTTTCATATATGAATAGCTAAATATAAATAAAATGAAAGTTGTGGAATTAAAATTATTGGCCAAATCATTAAAATCAAAAAGATATTCTAGATTGAGAAAATATGGCATAAAAAATAAATACTTATTTTTTATCCAAATTTAATAAAAAGAAAAAAATGTTTTATATAATTATGAGATATATATTAAACAAATATATATATATATATATATATATAATTTTTAATTCTAAAGATTTATGGAATTAAATGGTTCTTGATTATTCCATTTATTGTAAAACTAGGGAGCAACTTTTGACAATATTTTTATATAAAATTCCATATGCATTAGGTGAAATAATAAAAAAAAGGAACCTAAAGAAAAAGTACATTTGAATTCAATTAGTTGCTGTGGTTCAGCGTCAAGACATAAATTTATATGCAGATATAAATGGTTTAAGTAAACATCATTTTATTCTATAAGGCATCAAATTTTAACTTTAAAATTAAAAACAATATATAGGATATTGACTTATGCAAACAATTATATTATAAAAAAATTAAGATTTTACCATAAAAATTACAAAATATATATTTGATCGAGTAATCAGAGTTGATATCAAGCCTGACAAACATTACCCGATTCGATTAAAAACTTACATAGCATTACCAACATTTATTAAAAATAATAATTTTACATCAATGATATGTATATAAAAACTAATAAATTTAAATGTTAAAAACAAGAAAACTTAAGATTTATAATATGCTATAGAAAATGTGTTAAATCATGTTGATTATGATAGACCGAATAATAATAACAATATAAAAAATACGAATCATCAAAAATGAAATAAACAGTTTAATTAATTCCAGAAAATATAAAAGAAAATGAAAACAATTTTCAATATTTCTAAAAATAATAAAAAAAATTTAATATAAGATATTCAGTCGCAAATATGGAAAATATCCAAAATGTGTTAACTAATTATTATATCAACAACATATATTTGGAATAAAAATATATGTATCTGGGTCACTGAAAGGTAAAATTCATAAAATAAATTATCATAGTTGTATGAAGTGTCATTTTATGTTTCTCTCCAAAGACAAATTAAATCAATGCATTCAAATATGTGTTAATAAAAAATAACAACAACGTCAATTAAAATTATAAGAAACAAATACAGTGGTGGAGAACAATTTCAACCAAATACATTAGATAACTCTTGATTTTAAATGGTTATTTAAAAAATTTAAATATTACAATAAAATATATTTATGAACCTAATCCAAGCAGTTTAAGTTTCACCACAAATGAAAGAGAAAAAATAATAAGAAATGAGAATATCGATATATTAATAAAATAAATTGTAGAAGCACTTATTTATTATGGAAAACAATATAGTGAAATGCAAAGACAAAATACCAAAATGTAATTAAATTATAATTTTTTTATTAAATAACATTCAAAAGTTTAAAATGTCTAATAAAGAATTTAAAGCTGAAATTAAAATTTTATTGATCACAATCATATATACAGGAAAATTTAGTGTTAGCATGCAATTATTGTAGTTCATATTTACAGCTTCTTAAATGCATATCAGCTGAAGTTCATAATTTAAGAAACGATTCGATGGTATTATTTTTTACATAGAATTTAAACTAAACAATATTTAAAGGCAAAAATTTTACGTAATTCAAAAGAAAATCCTATAATTTTTTCGAAAAAAGTTATTATTGATTATTATAAACATAATTATCATTTCTCAAAATGTGTAAAATATAATAATCATTTTTATAAGAAAATTATTAAAAATTGCAATAACTGTGAGAAAATGTATTTTTTAAAATAAAGGTGCAATAAAAAAAATTACTTCAGAAATTTGATTTATCGATACTTTTAGAATTAAATTTTCAACCTACATAATCAATTGTCATTGTTAAAAATGTACATGAAAACCAAAATTAAAAAATATCACATTTTTGCTGATTAATGATAATTTAATATTAAAGTTATAAAAATAGTAAGCCAATTAATTTTAGTAACGAAAAATTATAATCAGAGATGTTAATAAATAGTACTTGCACTTAGTCTTTAAAAATTTAATTTATCCTTGTGAATGGGTTGAATTGAAATTCAATCGGTATTCAACAATAAAAAATCAATTTTTACATATTTCGATTAGAAATTTGTAAAGTAAATTNGACCAAGATCAACAATTTATGCTTTTAGAAATGCTATATAATAAATGAAAGTTTGCAAAGGAATTTAAAATGTCTCTATATAAGAAATGAAATTTGAACTATATAGGAATTGTCTAATGAATAGCGAAACAGCAACCGAAACATTTTACAGAATTGTTTTAAAAGATTTTAAATTATATACAGTTGAATTAAATAAAACATTGTTGTCGCCATACAATGACAAAATATATTTTATTGATATAAACACATTACCATATGAATACAAACCAATTTAAAATTTTAAAAATACAAATGCAAAATTAAAAAAATTTTATTCAACAAAAATAAACTGCACTGTACCAGTTTTTAAAATTTAAAATTAAAGAATAACCAAAGCCATATTCCTGATTACATTCATAATGCTAACCATACCAATTTAAATACGAAACATCTTTAATAATAATAATTTTTATCAAATTTTTTAACAATTTTTAAGTGAACAATATTAACATCAGTGAATGTTTCACATTTTATAATTTTATAATTAATAATAACGATCTAAAAGTCTAATGATTGTCTCAGTTTAATAACAATTTTAAATTTGCTTTATTTATATTATTACTTCGATATCAAAACCATTGAAATGAATTTTAACTTATATTTTCGTCTCTTACTTATTACACTATTTGATTAATCTATTTTTTATTAATTTTATAAAATTAAATTTATGAAGGTCCATAAAAAATCGAATTCCGAAACACAATATAGCAATAATGTCAGATTATAATTGATTTATTTCATCGTACTTTACAAACATAACATCGGCTGAATTACAATGAGCACTAATAGTTTCCAAAGAACTAAAACTCGGAACTTTTCATACCATATTCATTTTTAATTATGTTATCTCTTTCAATACCCAACCTATACAATAATCGATCATATAATTTTTTTTTTTCGTATTTGTTTTGAATATTATTCTAATTGTTATATGATTTGTTTACAAAACAGTATTATCGGTTTTAAATTTTTTATATAAATCATAGGTTCGTTTTTATTAATTCAATATAAATTTGGCCTTTCGGGATAATTATTTTTTGGTTATGTTGATCAACAACTGTGATTATATTATTATTTATATTCAGTGCCAAATACGTTGTATGAAATCTTATCAAACAATATAATGTTCATAATGAATAATATCATAATGAAGTTTCTCTGTTAATATATAATTATTACTTGCTAACTTGAAAACCTTATTAATTTATATAAAGCATTATTTATTTACTAAATGAATATTTATAGGGGAATTGGTGTCTTGATTAATAATGAAAATTAAAATAAAATTAGAGAATGGTGAGCTTTTACCAGATAATATTAGAGCAATAAAAGTTGGTCCTTGCAATTGTAGAAAAATAAGTACATGATTAATTTTATTCGTAAAACTTTTTAATAAATGATTTTTCTTTCAAAAGTTTGCACCAACCAAAATACGTCCATTTAATCTAATGTGATAGTGTTATCAAAAAATTAAAAGAGAAAATGTGATGTTTTAAAAATTATTTAAATGAAATGAATTTTTTTTAGATAAATGTACAAATACTAAAATAATTNTGTTTTAAAAATTATTTAAATGAAATGAATTTTTTTTAGATAAATGTACAAATACTAAAATAATTGTGATGAAATGATTTTTTTTATGAATATGAAAATAATTTAGTAATTATATTGGATGATAATATTTTAAATAATCAAGGTACATTTCGTAAATATTTTACTCAAGAAAGACATAAAAATATTGAGGGTTTTTCTTTAGTTCAAACATTCGAAAGTTCCAAAACAATTCGTAAGAGATAATACAAATATTGTATGTACAATTAAACAAGATAATACTAATTTAAAATGTNAGTTCCAAAACAATTCGTAAGAGATAATACAAATATTGTATGTACAATTAAACAAGATAATACTAATTTAAAATGTATTTATAATGATTTTGTTGGCAGAGATTTCTTATGATACACTTTGAAAGAAATTGTGTTAAAATAAAGATTAGTTGGTTATTACTATTAATATTTTTAATGGAAAAGTTAATAAAGGTAAATAAATAACTTTGATTAAATGTTTTATCATTGTTTGAATGGTTCTCANATTTTTAATGGAAAAGTTAATAAAGGTAAATAAATAACTTTGATTAAATGTTTTATCATTGTTTGAATGGTTCTCTTAATTAAGATATTAAAAAACTGTTTTATTTGTAAAAAAAAATTATGTAAATCAAATAATTTGTATTTTAAAATTTTTAAATATATTAATTAAAATAGTTATGTATTTTAACTGAGATTTATGATTTAAAGATATTCAGATTCCTTTTACGAAGTGAAGATTTTATTTATGTTTNTTATGTATTTTAACTGAGATTTATGATTTAAAGATATTCAGATTCCTTTTACGAAGTGAAGATTTTATTTATGTTTTGAGTAATATTCCAAGCAAGAAAACTTTCCTGCCTGACATTTAAAGGAAAAATTATAGTTAGTATATTTATCTTAATAATAATAAAATTGATGATATTTAAATTTTTGGGTTCAGAAAATTTTAATATATTATTTTTAGTACTGGAATATCATAAAGATTATTAATATAATGGGGGAAAGACTTGTTCGCCCTTTAAAATACATGATCAAACACCAGTTTTGTTAATGGACAAGGACTTCATCCATTAAAAAATTTTTGCAAGAAATAATTTGCCAGTTCCTGGGCTCACGGGCACTGAAATCTAATACCATATTTCATGTACTAAATTACTACAGTTAATGTCTTAAAAAACTTTAATCATTAAATCATTTGTACTTTTTTTATTAACAAATAAAATTTGGTTTTCTATATTATGGAATTCCAGGGCATCTAATTGGATACCCCGAAAATAATATTTTAATTAAAAAAGATTTGGCAATTCCCAAATCGGTAACAGTTAATAATATTAAGTCAAATTCCTTAAATTTTAACGAACCAGGTTTATTTAAATTTATTTATTTGGAATGTAATACAATATATAGATTTTAATTTCTTAACAAAAAAAGACGATAAAGCTAAGGGTTTAGANTAAATTTATTTATTTGGAATGTAATACAATATATAGATTTTAATTTCTTAACAAAAAAAGACGATAAAGCTAAGGGTTTAGAAATATTTAATTAATAAGTGATTTTTAAAAGTTTTATTTATCTAAATTAATCTTGTCCAAAGAAATATTTTAATTTNTTTGGCAATTCCCAAATCGGTAACAGTTAATAATATTAAGTCAAATTCCTTAAATTTTAACGAACCAGGTTTATTTAAATTTATTTATTTGGAATGTAATACAATATATAGATTTTAATTTCTTAACAAAAAAAGACGATAAAGCTAAGGGTTTAGAAATATTTAATTAATAAGTGATTTTTAAAAGTTTTATTTATCTAAATTAATCTTGTCCAAAGAAATATTTTAATTTTTATTAGAAAATTTTATTAGTGGTGTATATTGGGAACAACTTAAAATATGTTTATATTTAATGAAAAATTAAAATATTTAAATTAATAAATTAAAATATTTTATTGCGAATTAAAAAAAAAGATTTAAAACATATATTTAAAAATTAAAATTTTGTGATGAATTAAAAAAAATATATGGATGGCATGAAATTAAAAATTAAATTAAAATGTAATTTGGTATATTTCAAAAAATTGTTACTAATTCAATTTAAGAAATATAATTTAGAAATTAATTGTTATGCATTTATATTCGGCGATGTATTACGGCCTTGAAAAACATTTATATGTTAAAATTGTTAATTTTTATTTATTAAATTTAATTGTTTTTTTTTATTTTAGTTATATATAAATGTTTTAATTTCACGAAAAGTGGTCCATGCTGAACCAGACATACTATATACTACTCTCCTAACTCAGCCGTCTCTTCAGTACGTCACCGGAGAAGCGCCTTAATTGGCTTGTCTCAAATGCCACGACGGCTGAATATGTGAGTGTAACTTGAGTGTACCTGTCGTGAGCCCGGGGAGACGCAGGCAGGCGTACATGACCCCTTGCGCTAAGGATGCGACGCGGCCGAGTTCACGGCCAGCGCCCTCGTGCCGGAAGTCTCTCACGGGCAGCTTCGCGCTCCGACGGTCTCCAGGAAGACGAGACTGCACATCGCACCATCCTCACCCCCCTCCCATCGTCGTACCTCGTTATCCACCTCCTCCTGCCACGGGAGGGAGGGGGGAGTTATTAAGGTAATTAGTGCAGAGCCTCGGCTGGAAACTCGCGTCCGCCTAGCTGTACCGCGGCGCGGCGTTAGTGCTGGCTCGCACTTAGTCTCGACCTTCAGCCCACGTCGTGAACACCCTGTGTCACTTCTTACGAGATTGCGGTACGTAAACTNTCGCACTTAGTCTCGACCTTCAGCCCACGTCGTGAACACCCTGTGTCACTTCTTACGAGATTGCGGTACGTAAACTAACACACTAAACACATTGCTAAAAAAAAATGTACAGGTTTACGGAAGCGAAAACAGAAAATAAATTTCAAAAGGCAATTTTTGGAAAATATTAATTTCGCTAACTTTATGGGCAATTATTTTGGCCCAGCGTTGATGCATCACTNTCGCACTTAGTCTCGACCTTCAGCCCACGTCGTGAACACCCTGTGTCACTTCTTACGAGATTGCGGTACGTAAACCAACACACTAAACACATTGCTAAAACATGTACATGTTTACGGAAGCGAAAACAGAAAATAAATTTTAAAAGGCAATTTTTGGAAAATATTAATTTCGCTAACTTTATGGGCAATTATTTTGGCCCAGCGTTGATGCATCACTGTCGAGCTGTTTCTTATGTAGTAAATTCGCACGGTTAAGGGCGTTGCCTAGTGCGAGAGCGGTCGATCGAAAGGATAGGGTTTTACACGTTAAATGATTTCAGGCGTGTGCCCTTTGAAGAGAATAGCCTTATTACAAGAGAGAAAGTGGGAGTAAATTAATAAGTTTTTGTGTTTGTGTGTTTTTTTTCTCGAGTATATAACTCTTATTTTGCCCGCAGTTTTCAGAGTATACAAATTTATCATTGCGACATAAAGTCATATTTCAAGATAATTTTTTTAATTTCATTATCTGAAAGAGATTTATATGATGACCACATAAATGTAAATATTTGTAGTCAAATGATTATTTATAGTTTTCAAAATATGGCACCGAAAAGTCAAACATTTCGGAATATAGGAGTCCAACTTCATATGCTCCTAATTAACCTTGCCAAATAAATCACGTGTCGTGTGATCTGTATCGTATACACATGTTAATTAAGTATCAAGGATATTTAACTATGGGTACTTGGGTACTGAAAATTCTGATTAATTTATTTTGAAATAGTCATTGATGTTTTTGCCAACACATTTTTATTCTTCAAAAAGAAACTAATAAATAGTAATATAATGTTCTCTCGGGCGGATAAAAATGTGCTGGCAAAACCATCAATACCTATTTTAAAAGAGATACAGAATACCAGTACCTTAGTACCCATAGTTAAATATCCTTCATACTTAATTAACATGTTAATTAACATGTGCATATGATATCGATCACATGATATGCGATTTATTTGGAGCATATAAATTTGGGCTCCCATATTCCAAACTTTTCGACTTTTCGGTGCTATATTTTGAAAACTATAATCATGTGAATAAAAAAATATTTACATTTATGTGTTCCTTATTGAAATCTCTTTCAGATGATGAAATTAAAAAACCTCTTGAAATACGGCCTTGAGATGTCGCGCTGAAGGAACGTGTCATATCGCAAAAAAAAATTTGCTCGCGAAGTAGGCAGAAACTGTCATTAAGATAGATCTTTCTATGAAATTTCTACATTGGATACAGGAAACCTGTAAACTTCAAAAGACACGTTCAGTGTTGATTCACGTACCATGTTTTCCTAACGCACTAGATGGAAAATGACCCAGGTGAGGTACTCCAGCTCTTCGCCTGCTGTTCAACACTGTGGCAGCGAGGGTAAGCTGTGGGGTCTTCAAGGTCAGACCACGCCGTGACGACTGGCAGCTGTTGAACAACGCTCATCTATTAAAAGGTTAGTTTGCTAACGTTTATCCTTACTCAAGTTGGGAAACTCAATGCTTGTAGTTTGGCAACTAAACATTTCCGTCTCCAGGTCGCACTGGTGTTGCATGCCTACTAGATATTTCCGTTTCGTGTGCAAGTAAATGGGAAAGTTGCGATTTTCATAAACTAAATACAGTTATGTAAAATCTTCCGATTTGTATTATGTCAGAACCTACATAAAGAATAACGTTTATTTTTCTCGCTAGAGTGTAAATATAATGAAAGATGTTCATATGTTGTTTAATATTCTGTCGTAACCTGGATTTACCAGATCGTTGTCTTACAAAATTACTGAATTTCAATATACAACTGAATCGGAAAAAAATTGAGAAATGTTTCTAAATTTTATTTTTAAAACATTCCTGTACTGGGATTCGAAAATTCAGGGCAAATACAGATGTATTTTTACCGATTGCTTTTGTAAACACCATTGGAGGGCGCGAATAACAGTTACGAAATAAATTTAATACTTGAAATTTCGGCTGTGTCAAGTATATATCGGTGCCGCGGTGGTGTAGTGGTTAGACCACTCGTCTTCCACCTAGGCGAATCGGGTTCTATGTGGATTTTCGTATGTGGGAATTGTGCTGAACGATACCCTTGCTTTCCGGTGCTGCTCCATTCTCACCTCGCTTCACCCTCATCGGCTCTCAAGGCCTCGCTGTTAAGAGCCGCCCAAATCTCTTCTCTCACACTCAGCCACTCAAGTATGTATCAGAATTTGAGCCGAACAAGGACTTTTACACAATAAAAAACAGAATTTCTCCATTTACCGTCAGCTTAAAAGCTCTTTGGAACACTGTGCACCTTGCGGCGAAAATCTTCCTCATACCAAACTCCCCCATAAGAAATCTCGTTTTGTTCCTAACCTGAGTAGAATAAACCTTAATTTTGCCAAACAATTACACAGTCAAAAAAAAAATTGCTAGATTTTATCATCGGGGTCACTTGGACAATTGAATACTGAGAAAATATATAGGGCCATTTTTTTTGTATCGTGGCCAACCGTTTAGTCGCAGCGGCACCGTGAATTTAGTGCATGGACATTGCAGATGTGGTGGCAAAACTTATAGCCGCGATTGCTACAGTAGATGAGGAGATGTTGACTAATGTTTAGGGTATTGTCTATTTGCAGTTTCTTCGCACTTTTTGAATCTAACCTTTTAAAAATCACCCCACTTATGAAGTGTTTGGTTAATTCCTAAATATGCCATGTATCACAAACGATTTGTAGTTTTGTTAACGTAAAATTGCCTCATTTGTAGTTCAATTCAATTTTAACTTATATTTTATATATAAATTACGATATTTCGCCCATAATTAACATGAAGAAATACATTGATAAAATATGTGTGTTGGTAATGCTTAGTATGAAATAGTTCTTGTGGAAAGTGTTATTACAGTGAGTGCGCACGAATTTGGTGCGCTGTCCTTTTGGTGTAGTTCTGTAGACTTGGTTAAGGTTTGTCTGCACGAGGCGGAGGAATATCCCAGAAGTAGAACTTGAGCAGGGCTTCAGAGCAGCAGGAAGTAACCGTGAACGGACTACAATATCCTTCCGCCGCTTACCCACGTGCTACTATATTGTAGACCACTAGTTCGGCTCTTGTGCTCGTGCTGTACGAGTGGTGTGTATTAACGTGTACATGCATCGCATCATGCATCACGCGTGGAACTTTACAATGCATGATGTACTGACTTCCACACAGCACTACTAAGCAGCTGGTGCGATGCCCCATACACGACCATACGCTGTATTCATGGGTCCGCTGAGACCACATGGTTGGCCATAATTAAAAATGACCCGTATGTTTTCTTCACATCCTTGTCTTCTCTACGTAAACCCGGTGTAACAATTCGCTATTTTTTTTAAGCACGGTGTACACAGTTGATTCAAGTACATATTTTGATGACAGTCAAGTTTTGTTGGCCCAGCAGAGGGGTTTTTTGCCAGCTCAAGTGGGTATTTTGTTAGATGAACAAAATCATTTTTTTGTTGTTTTTCCAAGGTTTGTGCATTCAACAAAATATTTTGTTGGCGCAACTAAATAATATTAGTCTGGTCGTATTGAGACAAGTATATTCGTTGGATTAATATGGCATGCGTCTTAAATTATTGCTACAAAAGATATTCGAAATTCACTAGCTTCTAGTAATCAATGGGAGTAATCCTGGGCAGAAAGTTTCGCCAACTTGTAATCAAATATTTTGCCAGGGTAACGTATTCCTGTCAAGCTATTTATTACGCCGTAAGTGAGTGCATTTCTTCGCGGTACGAGATAACTTGCTAAAAGAATGCATTAATCTAGTAAAATATTTTCTTTCAAAGATGGCAAAAGCAGTTAGCTATGATTGCCGTTTCTTAGATTTTAAATGCTAGCTTTCAAAGATTTGTAGATTTTGGTTTTAAGTTTTTCACGGCAAACTGAACACTTTTGAAAGCCCTTCTTAAGATCTACTTGTATGTACACTGCGTATTCTTTCTCCATATGTGAAATTAACATTGCCATCGGCCTAATCACTTTATTCATGTATAGGTCAAGTGAAACTATGTAGTTATTATAAAAGTAGATATTTTACAGATTTTTTAATTCTTGAAATTATGTGCATTAAAAAATAAAAAACAAAAGAAATAATTCCAGTATTTACAAATGATTACCGAACTCTTTTAACTCTACGTTAAAAAGGAGCTACTTTCCATCCGTCGTTACCAACTTTACAGTGCACGTGCCTGTCAGTGGGCCCGTTTAAGTATATGCAGGTAGGGGTATGGGCATTTTTTCAAAGGTTTGTTTCAGCGGTGCTCAATCAACCATGAACAGACTATAGATAACAAGTTTAACATAAACTTGTATCCCACGCAGTTTTGAGGGCGTTGGCCAGGAAAAATGAGTTATTTTATATTTGTACCATATATTTTTCAACTTTTAGTCATTATCAGTGAGTACTCTTTCCTCGCAAAAAAAAATGGAGAGCATAGTTTTCACATAAATACATGTCGAAATTACAATTTTAATGTTACAGAAATGTAAATATGATGAAAACTATCTTACGTACAGAAATAAGATAATTCACACTTCAAGAAGATTCCAAGAACTATTTCAAGACGTCTATGAAGTTGCACAAGATTTTTTTTTTTTTTTTTTTTTTTAAATAAAAAATGTTAAAAATAAGAAATGCTGGCATATTTTTTATTTGTGGCTGTCCCTTAATATTTAGAAAATAACTTTGACTAAACATACATACCTTAAAACTAATTAAAACAAGATCTTTCAGTTTCCCTTTTTTAATTTTCTGCAAATAGTTTGGTTTATTTTATTTGTACATTACAAAAACAGTAAAATATATTAAATTTGACACGTTATTTTGCAGAAACTATCGGATTTAAAAAAAAATTATCTTAGGAAAATGTAATAAGAGATAATGTCTACCAGTTGAAACTATATGGTTGAATACAGTGAGTAAAGAGATTTGGGCGGATCTTAACGTCGAGATCTTGAGAGCCGACGAGGATNAACTATATGGTTGAATACAGTGAGTAAAGAGATTTGGGCGGATCTTAACGTCGAGATCTTGAGAGCCGACGAGGATGAAGCGACGCGAGTATGGAGCAGTGCCGGAGTGCAGGTGCGGGAGTGGGAGGAACGGCAGATCCCCGAGATAACCCGNAAGCGACGCGAGTATGGAGCAGTGCCGGAGTGCAGGTGCGGGAGTGGGAGGAACGGCAGATCCCCGAGATAACCCGCCGACCAACGGCATCGTCCGGCACAATCCCCACGTGCGAAAATGCAGGAACGACCACGCCGGGAATCGAAACCGCCCAGCCTAGGTGAGAGGCGAGTGGTCTAACCACTACACCACCGCGGCCCCCGGTACGAGTTCTAATGGCCAACGCCCTCGAACAAACGTTTCAGCGGCGTGTCGACGGACGCGAGGAGTTGGTGATGCCGGCGGCCGGCGAGTGTTGAAGAAGGGGGACGCCATGCTGGTGCTGCTGCTGTGGGCGACGTGCCTCGCCTGGGCGGCGGAGGACGACGACGTGCTGGTGGGGGACATCCTGGACCCGGACCTGCTGCCGGCGAGCCTGCTGCTGGGAGGCGAAGACAACGGCAACGTCAGCCACGACAACGCCACCGCTGTCCTCGGCGCCGGGGACTTCAGCGACGCCTTGCACACCATGCGCTACCACAGGTACGGCTGCTCGCGGTCCTCCATAACTACTTGAGTCAAGCCGTTGAAATATCGCCCCACGTAGGACGTGTTTGGTTGTTTCCTAAATGTCCCATTCATCATAACCTTTTTACACTTGAGGTAAATTGTAAAATTGTTAAATTCTAATTTTACTTATATTTTATTTATAAATTAAAGTACTTGATTTATAATTAATAATAAAGCAGTTAGATAAAATTGTGTGTTGGTAATGTCTAGTAACAAATAGTTCTTACGCAAAATGTTATTACGCTGAGTGCG
This sequence comes from Clitarchus hookeri, assembly GCA_002778355.1. Classification (NCBI taxonomy): domain Eukaryota; kingdom Metazoa; phylum Arthropoda; class Insecta; order Phasmatodea; family Phasmatidae; genus Clitarchus; species Clitarchus hookeri. The sequence goes on from NQII01002953.1 coordinate 199,473, forward strand.
CACGAATGCGGTGCGTCCCTTTGGTGTAATTATCTTGACTAGGTCAAGCTTTGTTGGTACGAGGCGGAGGAATATCCTGAAAGTAGAACTTCACCAGGGCTTCAGAAAAGTTNCTAGGTAAGCGCTAGTGTCGGCACAGATTTAATCTATTTCCTACATTAAAAAAAATTGTAAAAATCGTAAATCAAATATAAAATAACTTAGTGACGAAGTCAAATCCTTCCATTTTTTTTTATAATTCACGTCAGTTAAGATTTTAATTGAAAGTTAAGTTTTGTAACAGTGCGCGCCTGGCGGCGGTAATTTTCCCTACGCCAAACTCTATCACAAGAAAGCACGCTTTGTTTCTGATCTGGGTAGAAATAGCCTTAACCCTGTTAAACCTTGTTTACACGAGGCGGAGGAACATCGTGAAAGTAGAACTTGAGCAGGGGCTTCAGAGAAACAGTTGGAAGTAGCTGTGAGCGGACTACGATAATGTAGTGGAGCGGAGAGGTTCGAGCGGATGCTGAGGGCTCTGTCTGCAACCACGGAGTTATAACGGCGGAACCAAACTTGAGACGGATTGCCGGCAGGATGATGATGAACGAGTACCTGTGCCGCGGCTACGTGGCGGGGCAGATCCTCGGCGACGTGATGGCGTCCGCCAACCCCCGGGCGGAGAAGCGAGTGGGCAGTCCAGTCCCTGACGACGACGGCGCAGACGACCCTGACGCCCTGGAAGAGGATCAGCCATCCTTCAAGAGGATCAAGGAGGCTGACTCCGACGCGCTCAAGGACAGTCTGCTCATGGACCCGGGCTCCTCCAAGTACAAGAAGTGGCTCGCCAGGTCTGCTATACATACGTAGTCTATTCGCACTTATTGAATAAAACCTTTCAAAAATCACCCCCATGTATGGCTATTTCTTACGTACGCGTTGTATCACAAGCGTCTTATAATTTTTTTTTACCATAAAAGTACCTTATTTTTGGTTAAATTACACTTTAAATTATATACGTAAATTATAATATTTCATTTATAATTTATATGCATAAAACAAATTGAGAGAAAATATGTATGTTGGCAATGCCCAGTAAGAAATAGCTCATATAATATATTCGCAGTTTTTCCACATTTCCTGAAACAAACCTTTAAAAAATCACATAATGTCTGACGTGCCTGGTTGTTTTCAAAATATGCAATGTGTCGCAAGAGTTTGATACTTGTGTTAAAGGAATATCTTGGAAGTAACTTTAGCGGGGCTTCAGAAAAGTTGGAAGTAACCGTGAATGGACTATATCTCGCTCGCCGCTTCCCAACTTCAGCAGGATTTACAACCACCACCGCGTCCGTCCGTCCGTCGTCCGTCCGTCAATCGCGCTACCAACAGACAATCAAAAGTGTCCGTTAATTATATTCGTCCGTCCGTCGAAACCTTTGGCAAGATTCAACTTTTGACGAACGGACGTGTGGAATCACAGCCTTCTAAACTTTTCATTTTTATTGCCCGTTCATTCAGAGTTTATCATAAGGCTGTGGTGGTACGTGCAGTGTTTTGTTTTCCTCGTTTTTTTTTTTTTTTCATATGTTTATGTAGCTGTAAAATGCAATGGCGTTACATTTTTCGTGAAGAGTTTTTTGATAATCACGTGTCGGGAAAACCGAGTTCCTTCTGTGCAATAACCAAACGCAATGAAATAATTGTTATGTTGTTTAGAAATTGTTTAAAGTCGACTAGTTTCAGTTATTTACGTGTACTTCCATTGCGCACACACACACGCACACAATGCTGCCAATAATTTTCACTTTCAATGAAGAATTTTTCCTTATTTCTAAACATGTTTGTTTGTGTTAGTTTGCAGCAATGAGCTAACGACGGCTGTGCTAAGCCTGATTGTAAATCGCTCGGCTGAGGGACGGGCGGACGTATAACGAACGGACGGATGCGACGGGCTACTGTAAATCCACATTTAGGCCGATTACGATGACTTCGCGTTTCTCGTAGCACGTTACAAGCAACACGTTCACGTAAGTGGAGAGATCTGGGCGGCTCTTAAGGCGCCCGTCTACCTGGAACTTTTTCCCACGTCTAGGCCGAGAAGCGCGGGAGCGATAAGGGCGACACTGCCACGCGCATCAAGCACGCCATCGCCGCTAAGCGCAAGGCTCTGAACTGGCGTGCAGTGTTCTCGTCGTGCTGCGTGTACCTATGGGACTTTCAGCGGTGACCATATTATTTTATTAGTGGGAAGTCTTTAGGAAGGTTCAGTGCAGGTGCCTATAGTAGTTTTGTATGTATCTGATGCGTGCATTTTGAGCTACAGCGCCTTGGAAAATCGTTTTTAGTGGTTTTGGAGTACTCTGAATTGATGTTTCTAACGTACGTGATATTTTGAAAGTATNAATTGATGTTTCTAACGTACGTGATATTTTGAAAGTATTTAATAGCTCTCGTCTGAAGTGTGTGTTCTTTTCGTAGATCAGCACGTTGGACGCACGCTTAATAGTTTCGTTGAAAAACGTGTATTTGGAACACTCTGCAACGCAGTTCAAGCGCCAGGTAGACGGACGCCTTAACAACGAGATCTTGAGAGCCGACGAGGGTGAAGCGAGGTGTAAATGGAACAGCGCTGGAATGCAAGAGCGGGGGAAACGGGAGACACCCGGAAAATCCCGCCGACCAATGGCATCTTCCGGCACGATTCCCATGTGAGAAAACCCGGAAGAAACCCCGCCGGGAATCTAACCCCGTTCTCCTTGGTTGGAGGCGAGCATTCTAGCCGCTCCACAACCGCGGTGTTCGCCAATGCAGTAAAAGGTTTGCCTTAAAATCTCATTTCCTCCTCACACACATATATAAGGCTCGCCATAAAGGCATCTTCACTAAAGTAGATTGCCGTAAAAGTGTTTAGGTACTCTAAAAATCTAATATTCTTCTAATACACATGTATGGGGTTTGCCCTAAAGGCATTTGCCGTGAAGTGTTAATGGCACCGCCTATTTTTTTTACCAAGCCATCATCCGTCAACTTCAAACGGGGAATCTAACAACGAAATTCCTTCACATTGCATTAATTTTAAAGATAACTATCGTTTATCAAACAAAAACAATTTCGACTCGACTTTCTCAGAGAATATTGCTTTATAAAATAATTTTTGGAAACAATTAATTATTTATATTTTTGTTATGTTACCTGTCAATTTCAATATTATNAAAGGCATTTGCCGTGAAGTGTTAATGGCACCGCCTATTTTTTTTACCAAGCCATCATCCGTCAACTTCAAACGGAGAATCTAACAACGAAATTCCTTCACATTGCATTAATTTTAAAGATAACTATCGTTTATCAAACAAAAACAATTTCGACTCGACTTTCTCAGAGAATTTTGCTTTATAAAATAATTTTTGGAAACAATTAATTATTTATATTTTTGTTATGTTACCTGTCAATTTCAATATTATNTTGCTTTATAAAATAATTTTTGGAAACAATTAATTATTTATATTTTTGTTATGTTACCTGTCAATTTCAATATTATATTTTAGAAAAAAAAAAATCAAACAAAACGATTGGCAAGTTGTCTTAGCGTATCAACATCCTTAAGAAATTTCACACAGAATACTTTTTGTTTGACATACTAATGTTTAAAATTGACGCAATGAGAATGAATTTCGCTTAACATTGATTCTCCAAGTTCGCGGCTGCCAGCTTGGCAGGTCGAGCCGTTCAGGCGTTCAATGCCCAATAATTATTTCTGTGATTTTAATATATATTACGATTTTGTAAAAAAAAATATAAACAAAAATTTGATAGAAATGCTTAATCGGTTCAAAAATAAACATCACCTACTCTTTAAATATAATTATAACAATTTTAACCTTAAATTTTCTGCAAAATAAATTTCAAGAAGTTATACGAGAATAATGTTTGTATATCATCGTGAGTGTATCTTAAAGTCTTAAGAACACTACGAAGGAATTTCTTGGAACTCTGACATTTTGTTCGTCCGCAATTAGGGTTTGATTTCTAACCAATTTAAAATTAAAATTTATTACAAAACTTAAAATAAATTCATGGCCCGAACCCTTTAAAGAATTTTCATGAAATTTTTTTTATCCTGTTGTAATGACAGCAACACATAACTAGAACTGTAGCCAAAAATGCTAACTATGAAAAGTTTTGAAATTTGTATCGCAAAACTTATAAATTCCTACAACTTCCATAGTTACTTTTTGTGAATTAACTTCTCTAGTTTTTTTTTTTTTTTTACTTTCGTTGGATTACTATTCGATTTAATACCGCAGAACTGCAGAATACCCTGAAAATACAGAAAATAAAATCTGGCAGCTGAACAGCCTTAACGGGGTGAGGTGTAGGGAAAGCGAGTGGTGGGGCGGGGTGGGGACTGGAGGCGGGGACAGCGAGCGACGCGCAGAGTGCTGACTGGAGGCGGGGACTCACTGTGTTAGGTCCAAGACGCTGGAGGCGGCGTACCGGCAGTTCGAGCAGGAGGACGCCCAGGAGGCGCAGGACGACGCCGCTGACTACGACGGCGTGCTGACGGGCCTCACCTACAGCCGCCCCTTCTCGCCCGGCACCAACGGCAAGATCACCGAGGCCAGCTTCCCTGGTGAGTGGAGCACGTTCGGCTCACCATTCAGCACGTGTTAAGGTTACTTCTGCTAAGGTTGACTTAACCCAGGTTAGTAACACAAACGAGTATTCTTATGGGAGAGTTTGGCACAGGGAAAATTCCGCCGCTAGGTAAGCGCTAGTGTTCCAAAGAGGATTACAATTTTAATCTACGTTAATAATAAAAGAGAAATATTTCACTTAGTTAAGTAGTTATTTTAAATTTGATTTATGATTATTGCAATTTATTTTTTTAACGTAGAAAATATACAAAAATCAGTTACACGTGCGACACTAGCTCTTACCTAGTGGCGAAAAATCTTAGTTGCCAAACTAAAAGCACTGAACTTCCCAACCTGAGTAGAATAAACCTTGCAGGTGTCAAGGCCTGTCTACAGTCGGCCGTACCTGTGCACGTGGACGTGTCATAACCTCGGCTTCAAGTGACGTTACATTGGCGCAGTCCAAGCATGGTCTACAAATGGGTTTCCCGAAACTGAGTTTTCAAAATATGACACTAGATAGCAAGTAAATTCGGCACATAGTTTCTTCTTGCGTAGTGACTTTTTTAATATTGCCGAACTACTGATTTTTTTATGTTTACGATGTGGGTGATTTGAACATTTATTCATCTTTATGATTATAGGCCATAGCTGTTTTATTTTAAATAAGTTTGTGAACTGACATACAAGAATTTTCTTTGAACTTAATTTTTTTAAAAGTTTCATCCTCCATTTTAAATAGTTCAGAACGAACGAAGACATCAAAACAAAGCTTCTAAGTTCACCTCGCCTTGGGTTATTGCTTCTACACGAGGGCCGTGGACATGGATTACCTTTAGTGTGACGGGCCCGCTCTACTGACCACCTCGCTGCTGTTGCCGGCATGACTGCTGGCCGGCAAATGGCGCGTGGCGCACTAGTGTGCAGCCTCGCCTGCGGTCCCTTCCCTCCCCTCCCCTGCGCGTCTCCGTGACAACATGACGCCGGCAAGTCATGACGTCACCAGGGGGCGTTTCCGCTCCTGGAACGTCGGAAAATGTTCCAGAAGACGACGAAAATTTGTATAAAAGGCTCGTGTTTTCCCCTGCTCGGGGTGACAGGCCGGCGACTTCATTAGGGATGGAACTGCTGTTCCATTATTTTAAAAAGGGGGAGGAGGTGCTCTGCAAGTTATAAAAATATGTATAACCTTTATATTTTAAAATAATTTGATATAAAACGTTGTGTATATATAAATTATAAGGTCTTTGTGGGGAAAATAAATGTCATGAGATTTTAGTAAACTTTTAAATATATTTTGTAATCCCGTACTGGGAATTGATAATTTTGTAGTGCAGAAAAAGGGGAAAATATATTTTTGTGTAAATACGAAATCTTTGACTGAGCAAACCCAAACTTATGATACCCTCTGATGACACACTAACGGGTGTGTCTATTCCTTGAAAAACGAGCATCTTCCTGAGGAAACAGACGGAGACCTACTTGCATGTGTCGGCAGAAACCATCACATGTAGATAGAAAAAACTGCGCACTCTGCTTTGTCATTGCGGTCAGTTGAAAGGTGTAATCAATTTAGGAAATTTGAATTTATTGGAAATTGTTTGGGTTTGGTACGGTGGTAAAGAGTGGACCTAACCGTGGTGCATCAAACCAATTTGCGAAATGACTTCTATAGAAGCCGTTCGTACTGCCTGGATTCAAACTTTGGGAAAAGAATCCCTGCAGAAAGCTCTTACCGATGCGGGTGTAACCTACAAGCCGGAGGACGGAGTTGATGCGGGAGCTGGNAAGAATCCCTGCAGAAAGCTCTTACCGATGCGGGTGTAACCTACAAGCCGGAGGACGGAGTTGATGCGGGAGCTGGTGAGGAAAGGAGGAGTTGCTGGTCGACTAGAGAGTGAGTCCAATCCAATCAACGCCTGAGCAATGGGTTCGATGTAGTGCGTAGTTGAAGTTTGGGCGCGGTAGTAAAATTGCTAGTCAAAATGGCCAAAGTAGTTTCACTCAACATCTGTGTGATAGTAGTATTATATGCTGCCATAATGTTCCAAGTACCCGAATCCTTGCAGAGTGTGGTAGGGCAAGCTATCAATGAGCCTATGTTTTTTTCGCGGATTTTGTCAGGTTATCTTGCGGCAAACAGGTACTCCAGTAGCTATTCCACACCAACGCATGAAAATTTTAGAAATATTTCAGCGTCCTGGAGAATCAATGCAACATTCTGTAAATGAAACTTTTGGATGGGTGGAAGTTTTGGGCTTGCCATGTGCGGAAGCAAATTTGGTAGAAATTGTGTTTTTTAACTTNAGAATCCCTGCAGAAAGCTCTTACCGATGCGGGTGTAACCTACAAGCCGGAGGACGGAGTTGATGCGGGAGCTGGCGAGGAAAGGAGGAGTTTCTGGTCAGCTAGAGAGTGAGTCCAATCCAATCAGCGTCTTTAAAAATCTGAAATATCTGCCCAATAGCCTGAGCGATGGGTTCGATGTAGTGCGTAGTTGAAGTTTGGGCGCGGTAGTAAAATTGCTAGTTCAAATGGCCAAAGTAGTTTCACTCAACATCTGTGTGATAGCAGTATCATATGCTGCCATAATGTTCCAAGTACCCGAATCCTTGCAGAGTGTGGTAGGGCAAGCTATCAATGAGCCTATGTTTTTTTTCGCGGATTTTGTCAGGTTATCTTGCGGCAAACAGGTACTCCAGTAGCTATTCCACACCAGCGCATGAAAATTTTAGAAATATTTCAGCGTCCTGGAGAATCAATGCAATATTCTGTAAATTANCAACATTCTGTAAATGAAACTTTTGGATGGGTGGAAGTTTTGGGCTTGCCATGTGCGGAAGCAAATTTGGTAGAAATTGTGTTTTTTAACTTGTTGCCTGGAAATAAGTAAGTTCTTTACATTTGCTACAAAGTCACAAACGTTGCAAGAGTTGTTAGCGCTGGTAATTCAAGTGGAATTAACCATCGGTGATTGTAATCAAAAAGCGGATAAGGATGTAACATCTAATAGGCAGTATCAGGTCAAACCATCCGACGGAAAAATGTTTTTTATAAAGCCCAAAAGGGAGAAGGAAATTCCGTGCAGGTTAAGTTAAAACAGAAATGTCAGATTTGTATTCGGGTAAATCACACAATAGAAAAATATTTTTATAAAATAAATCTGAAAGTGACGGGAAAGTTCTGCCGCCAGGAAACAGGGACCGGACAAGCGCAAGTGAGACGCCCGATGGTCAAAAACCGGCGGCAGAGGTAATTTGTTACCGTTTCGGTAATCCTGGTCACCTGCAATTCAAATGTCCGTTGCGAGGAAAACCTGCGGGATTAGGTCCAGTTTCAAACACTAATTTGCGTAAAAGGAATGGTTTGCTGTATGTTTTTATTAATAATTGCGAATTTAACGATGTTCACGTTGGTAGATTCGGCTGCGTCTGCGTCTCGCATGTAATACAAACATGCGTGAGGCGCCGGTTGGTACCGCACAATTAGAAAGGGGAGAGTCCGTTGTTTTTTTCCTTAGCAGACGGAGGACTGATAAAATCAAATTTTGTGGCAGCGATGAAAATTAAAGCTGATCAGTTTTCATGCAAAGTGCCTTTTTGTGTTTTTTGAAAATTTATCACATGACGTGATATTGAGTATTGAATTTTTGGGCAGCACTCACGTTTGTATTGACGTAGCACGAAAAGCGTTGAAATTTAATTTTTCCCTTGAAACTGTTATAGAGTTACAAGTCAAGTCTTCCCGACGTCGAAAATTTCAGTTGCTACAACATTCCGAAGAGATAGAACAAGCATTACACCAGTTAAGAGAAGCAAAAAAATTGTTTAGGAATGGTTGCCTTTTTTAGTAAATTTATTCCTAATTTGTCTGACCTTACAGAACCATTAAATCAGTTGAAAAGAAAAAAAATGTACCTTTTGTGTGGAACGCGGAACAAGAAAACTCTTTTCAAAAATTAAAAGAAATTTTAGCTAATTCTCCTGTCTTGCATTTGCCAAATTGTTCTGAAGAATATTTTCTGCACTGTGGTGCAAGTTACGTGGCCGTGGGGGCGTGTTTGAATCAAAAGAAGGACGGACATTTTGTGCCGATAGCATGTGCCAGTAAATTATTAACCCAGGCAGAATGTAAATTTACGATTTTATGAAAAAGAGTGTTCAAGTTGTATATGGGCAATGGAAAAGTCTTCAGATTATTTAGATGTTGCTCCGTTTACTTTACTTGTGGATAACCAGGCTCTCAGCTGGTAGATAGCACACACAGGAGATCGATAATTGTGCAGCGGACGCGCTGTCACGCATGTGTTGCGAAGACGAGTTTGACGAAGTGTAAAATGGGGCACCTGTGCATAGTCCGCTGTCCGATTAAGTTTCTGCTAGTACAAATGTTTTAGAATTAAATACTTTGTAAAAGTTTCCCAGTGATTTTACTGGTATAAAAGAACACCAATATTCTGACACGGAATGCAAATATATATCGTCTGAAATCAAAAATTGAAATTCTTGTTACGAAGTTTATAAAGGATTTCTAGGATAATGGACAAAAAGAGGCAAATTCAGAGTTTTTGTACCGGAAAAACTAAGGGCAGTGGTTTTTAAATATTATCATGATTCATTTTACGGGGACACGTAGGACGGGATAAAACAATAACCCGTGCGTTAGAATATTTCACGTGGCCAGGAGTGCTCAGGGATTTAGAAAATTGGGTGAAGTGTTGCGATGCGTGCCAGCATGCAAAACCGAAAAATCAAAAACCAGAAAGGCAATATGCCGGTACGGTGGCATCGTTTCCTAGAGAGCGCATTTATTTGGACGTGGTGGGCTCGTTGCCCCGGAGTACCTCTGGATATGTAGGCTACATGTCCTTGTTGTCATAGACAGTTTCCGCAAATTTTGTTTATTTTTTACGTTACTTACCATAAAGACTGGAGAAATTTGTAGGTAGTTATGCAGAGATTATGTAGTGTTTTTGGCTCGCCCGTGTTCGTAGTAACTGATAATGCTACGTATTTTATTTCTCAAGAGTTCAGAGATTTAAAATTTATAAGTGGGGTAAAGATGGTGCAGACTGCACCGTATCTCCTTCAGAGGAATTTAGTAGAACGGGTGAATCGAAACATTAAAATTGCCTTACGCAGTTTTCAATCTGATACGCAACGTCACTACGATGTCGTATTACATTTACTAATTGTGTTTTAATAATATAGTGCATAGTGCTCATAAATGTGTTCCATCCGAGGTATTTTTTAGTAGACGTTTGATGCACCCGCTAATTAATGTGTGGTCACTCCATAGCATTTGTTTGGAGAATGTGAGTAACAAAAGGTTGGAAGAAATAAGGGCAGACGCGACACGTAACGTAATTACGTATCACCAAAAATTGGAACAAAAGAATAACGTTTTATATGAAGATTTAGATTTTAAACCAGGTGATTTAATTTTAGTTGAGGCTCATCACCTCAGTTCAAAAATCGAATTTTTTAGCACTAAGCGAGCCGTGAAATGGCGCGACCCGTACCAAATAGTAGGTTCCTTTCGCCCGTGACAGTATTCATTAGTGATCCAAATTCTCCTAGCAAGTCTGAAAAGGTTCATATTTCCCAGTGTAAAATATTATTCAGCCAAAAATGCAGTGTACAGGGGTTGCCCCTTCCTCTAAAACTCCCGTAAGCTGTCTTGATATTTTGGATGTGAAAGCAAGTTGTATCATCGAAAAGATATTTAGAAAGTTAATGTTTTTAAGAACTGGTGTATTTCCAGTATTTAGAGTGATACTTAATGATATTTTAAATAGTAATAATGATATTAAATTATTTATACTCAAGTACTGGTTTAATTGAGTACATATGGAAATGTACGGAAAATACGACGAAAAGTCAAAATACCCAATTATAGATTTTGAATTTAGTATTTTATATGGGTATTTTTTGTGTGCAAAGTGTTTTTAAAAGCAGACCCTACCTTGTAAAAGTCAAAAATGGTTAAAGTTACGTTCTACGAGTCGTCGTATTAAGCTCCTGGTGCGTGTGTGTTTTACTGCCGTCTGCTGCTATCATCGAGACCCGTGTTCCACGTGAAAACAAGCCTGGGGTAACGAACGGCCTGGCCAACCGACGCCTCGGGATATTCTGGACGCGGGAGCAACACCGATGTGGTCGTGTTCAGGGGAGGAGGGGTGTGACTGCTTACGCACATCAAAACTACGCCTAAGTTCACCTCGCCTTAGGTATAGCTTACCTTTGGTGTGACGCCCCGCTCTACTGACCACCTCGCTGCTGTTGCCGGCATGACTGTTGGGCGGAAAATGGCGAGTGGCGCGCTAGTGAGCATCCTCGCCTGCTGCCCCTTCCCACCCTGCGCGTCTCCATGACAACGTGACGCCGACAAGCCATGACGTCACCAAGGGTCGTTTCCGCTCCGGGAACTTCGGAAAATGTTCCAGAAGACGACGAAAAAATTTGTATAAAAGGCTTTAGTTTTCCCCTGCTTGGGGAGACAGGCCAGGGACTTTATTATGGAAGGAACTGCCATTCCATTATGAAGGGAAGGGAAGTGAAGAGAAGGTTGCTCTGAAAATTATAAAAATATTTTTAGCCTTTATATTTTAATCATTTTGTATAAAACAATATGTAAATATAAATTAGAAGGTATTTGTGGGGAAAATAAAAGTCATGGGATTTTAGTAAACTTTTAAATAGGTTTTGTAATTCCATATTGGGAATTAAAATTTTTTACTGCAGAAAAAGGGGAAAATATGTTTTTGTGTAAATACGAAATCTTTGACTGTGCAAACCCAAACTTATGATACCCTTTGATGACATGCTAACCGGGTGGGGGGGTCCCTCTATTCCTTGAAAAAACGGACATCTTCCTGAGGAAACGGAGACGGAGACATACTTGCATGTGTCGGCAGAAACCATGGCAACATTAATTATCATTTGATCATGTTCCTCTTGAGGAAGCCCACCTTGCACATCAATTGTTTACATTTACCACTTAAACATTCCACGAATGCGCCCGAAAGTATTGGAAGACTTCTTCTAGTTATGTCGACTTAGACACCACTTGGGACAAAAGTTAAGTTTTCTGAATGCTTCAACTTGGGGCACAGGTTGATTTGGGACACGGGAGCTTGGGACAGCACTATGACGTCAGAGGGTCGCGTGCACCAATCAGCGTATCCTTGTCCTAAGTCACAGGTTGTGATAGCGCAATTGTAGACAGGTCTTTATATCCCGAAGACCAGCAAATGTTCCATCCTCCCGCACTGAAACCAGAGATGGACTAACCACTAAGCAATGTTAGCTCGAACTTCGAACATCAATGGGAAAGGGGGGCACTGCAGAAATGTTACATTACCGTATTTACTATGGACATTACGGTGCAAAATTGGAACTGGTGCAGCTGAAACACGGTTTCACAGAAATGGATCCCTTATATGTACGAACTATATAGCACATGTGTTACGTAAGCTTAGTTTTGAAGATCTGATAAAAGACTTTGCAGTGACATAAGTAGAAGAAAACTTTTCAAATGAAAATTAAATAGAAGAACACAGAGCTAAACATAGTTTTCAATCTTTGTGTAGGTTTTGTTGCATTTCTAAAAAAAAAAACTAAATTTTTATTGAGGTTTTATTGTTTGATTTTTAATTACATGTAGGCAATGGGGGTATAAAAATCATAGGTGCTAAGGGCATCTTATGGTCTTAATCCAGCCCTGACTGAACTGTACTCGGATGAGTAAGACATGCATGTCACTTTCTTCTCTTCTTTCTTGACGCCTTGCCTTTACTTATTTGCCTTTACACAGTATTCTACCAGTTATATCAGTTGAACATGTCTTCCTCGCCAATCAGAAGTATTACGACTTCTTACCTTGAGGCCGTACCCGAGTACCCCATTATGGGTCATCCGAATTTTGACTCTCTTGCCACTTATCGCCATCTTCCAATCTTTTGCCAATTTTTGTGGCAAACTCATTCCACACTTCATGTAATGCTTTGTCTTTTAGCACATTCTTAACTATAAGTCAAGGACTCTTCTTTCTGTATTCCCTTGTAACCATTATCGGATATATTCTGTCATCGTACAGCCCATTAGCATATGCTCGGTGGTGTCATTCACTCCACGGACATCACAAAGCAGGGATTGCACCAACAGGCAATCGTAGAGTCTTGCCTTCTAACACCCATGCCCTGTACATAATTGGGAGCGATAGTACTGTAGTTCGTTGTTATTCATTTCTGCTTAATTATCTCTTGAACATTTGGCATTTACTCATAATAACTTCCTTTATCAGAGTTTGTCCAATTTTCTTGACATCTTGCCATTATTTCTTCTTCTATTATAGACTGCCCCTGCCTACTAGGTCTCACGTTGCGCGTTCTCGCTGCCATGATCCCTCTCATTCTGACCAACAGACCCACAGGAAACACACCAGTCAACACTGGGAGTGACTCACTGGACACTGTTCCATAAGCTTTTGTTGCGGTCAACAAAACCCCTTTCTGAGCTTCCTCTTTTGTCATACAATCTGTGCTCCGTTTTACCAGATTACTGCTTCATAAGAAATAATTGCCTCAAAACTGCTTTAAATATATTTAAAAGTTTTAAAATTGAGGCCCCAGCTTGTATTAACGATACTCTTAAGCCAACGGGATACTACAATGGCTTTCCTTGATACACCGAAGAGCCAAAAAAACTGGTACACCTGCCTAATATCGCGTAGAGCCTTCAAGCACGCAGAAGTGCCGCAAGACGACGTGGCATGGACTCGACTAATGTCTGAATGTACGCAGGAGGCAATTCGCACCATGAATCCTGCAGGGCAGTCCACAAATCCAATCTGCGCCAATTTGAGAAAGGGTTGCACGTCTGTCACGTTTAATGATTCTTGTCAGTCGTCGTTTGTCCCGTTCTTTCACGATCTTTTTCCGGCCGCAGCGATGTCGAAGATGTGATGTTTTACCGGATTCCCGATATTCACGGTACACTCGTGAAATGGTCGTACGCGAACATCCAAATGTTATCGCTACCTCGGAGATGCTATGTCCCATCTCTCGTGCGCCGACTATAACACCACGTTCAAACTCACTTAAATCTTGATAACCTGCCATTGTAGCAGCAGTAACCGATCTAGCTGCCGACCGCATCGCGTTACTCTGATTGGTTCCATACCTCTGTTATTTGCATACGTACGCCTATGCCAGTTTTTTTGGCTCTTCAGTGTACATGCTCGATGTACTTGAGGAAGCTCATCTATCATCGTCAATGACTCCCAGATACTTAAACTTATTCACACACTGGACTGATTTACTGCTGTTGCTCATAGAGGGCGGTCTCTTATTTCCCTCTGAGCAACATGATCTTCACCTTTGCTGTGGAAAACTTGAGTTTTACAGTCTCAGCTCATGTCATAATTTCTTCTATAACTGTTGCTGCTTTCTGCTCCAGATGTCTTCTGGCTTGCCGATAAATCAAAAAAGACCATCATCTGCATATCCAAGCACTAAAAACCCCGGTGGAAGACCAATATCTAAAAAAATTAATCAATTAATATATTTCACAGGATCGGTTCCATCACTGACTCTTGTGTACACCGAGTGAAAATGACCAGCGACATAAAATGAAGCGATGAGGCGAGCAGGAGTACTCCCAAGGAATTCCATAGGACAGCTGGCAACGTCCGTCATGTTTCCCACATGTGTAAATCCGAGTTTGACCCACCAGGAATAAACCCGGTTTGCCAAAATGGAAAGGGAGTGTGACCATGGCTGTACCTTCCTGCCATCTGCAGTTTGAAGCCTCGCTTACTGTGGTACTTGAGAAGACATATAACAAGGGGTGCGATGTGATGAAATCACTGAGAGAGAAGATTGTTTGAGCCAATAAAATAATTGTTTGTAAACAGCTAAACAAGGAAGTAATTGCTCTAACGAAATATTTTGTTGATTAAACAAAAAATGCAACTAAAATAGGTTTCACTAACAAAATATACATTTAAATTGACCAAACATTCTTGTTTGGCCAACAAAATCTTGCTAACAGACAAAATATTTGGTTGAATTAACTTTATATATATGAGAGGAACATTTTCTGAGCCAACGCTTTATTTGTTTGTATTTAACCAAATAAATTCATAGAGTTGATTCAATCAAATATTTTGGTGTCAGGTAGATTTTGTCCACCCATAAATAAATTGTAGTAACTTGAAGTGTATATGTTGTTAGTTAAACCAAGTTAGTTTAATTATATTTCAGATTTGGTTTAGTCAACAGAATATATTGTTAGGACAACTACCTCCTTTTAGGCTGCATACAAACAAGCATTTCATTGGCTCAAACAACCTCTTCTCACATTACTACCCATGCCCTATTCCTCCCCACTTACCACAGCAAGCGAGGTCTCAAAATGCAGTCGACTTGGACCGGTGATCGGCCACAGACCCATGTGTGCAGTTAGGGTTGCTAACTCTCGAAGGAACCAACCCGGGAGATTTGAACAGATCGAGGGGGGGGGAGGGGAAATTGAATGAAATTCGCTAATATTTGTTAATTTGAATTTTTAAATTTTTATTTGCATTGCTTTTGAGAAGCATGTAATATTTGTCTGTTTTTTAGGACATAATCATAAAAAGTTTTACAAGAAAAATTAAAATTTTGTAATATTTGTAACTCAGCTTTTACTAAAGATATGTTCATTCTGTTTCTTTCCTTGCTCCACACTTGTTCCATCATACTGAATACGCGTTCACAGGAAGCATTAGAGACAGGAATGGAAAGAACAAACGTAACACGCTTCTTCAATTCTGGACAGGAATTTCTTTCATTTGATTTCTGCATGAATATCTCATTCGACTGATTGAACAAAACAAAGGAACGGCACGCGGCACGCGATGCGGGGGGTAGGGGGGTAGGCACGAGGTGGGAGGCCGCGCGCGATGCGACACGTCAAACGTTGACGGCGGCGGCACGGCAGCGCTTATGCATTCCATGTGTTTCCATTTCGGTTCGATTTATATATTTTGTTAATGACAATATTATTTTAGAAAATCTGGAGAAATTATTGCATCCCGGGAGCTCGGGAGGTTTAACATTATTCCCGGAGTCTCCCGGGCATTCTGGGAGGGTTGGGAACCCTATGTGCAGTATTCTATCTGGCTGTGAAGTATAATGAGTGCTGACCCCTCAACACGACTGCGAGTAGTAACCAGCTGTTCAGAGTGGCGACAATCTCAGTTTGGTGCTGATACTCCTGCCAAGAAGACTGCCCATCGTAGGGAGCAGACTTCGTTGCGACTCTCTCCACCTTGGGCCTGGCAGAGAGGCACCCGCTGCAGAGTTGTTAGGCCGGGATTACGATCGGACACAACTGTCCACCACTTCACACACTCGGAGATGTGAATCTCGGTATTTATAGTTCCGCCAATCCTCTTCAGATCATTCGACTCATTCCCCACCAGATAACACGCCATAGTATCGATACTTATATCGAAAGGGGAACATTCGGATAGCAGGCTGTAGATATAAAATCGTTTTCCCTAACTGTTGGCGAAATGACTTTTAGCTCTAGTGACAGTACATTAAATGTTGTTTAACTAAAGTAGCTGTAAGCGAAACGACTTAGGTCTAGTGCTTGTTGTTGAAGTAAATACATTTTCTCGAAAAAATATTTATGAGCCTTTTAGGACGAAAGACTGTAAGTCAAACGAATGTAGGAAAGACGCCTTTAGCTAAAGTTAAGTTTATGCGAAACGACTTTAGGTCTAGTGCCTGAAGTACATGCGACTTTATGTCTTAGTGCGTGCAGGACAAACGACTTTATGTATATTATGTATAGGACAAACGTATTTATGTCTAGTGCCTGCAAGACAAAAGACTTTGGGTATAGTGCCTTTAGGACAAATGACTTCATGTCTAGTGCCTGGGGGTGAAACTACTTAGGCGAACTGCCAGCTCAACAACTGCTGTGAGAGAATCGATTTTAGATCCACTGCCTGCTGCGTCCCCAAACATTCTTCACCTTTCCAGCCAAAGGGATGCATGTATCATCTCTTGGCCACGATGCTGAAACTGAACTAATATGAAGAAATAGGAAGCATAAGCTGTTCACAGTAAACTGAGTAATTTTAAATCAACATGTGGAAAACTTCACTGCCCTGTAACGTAAGACAGTGACTGAAAAACTCATGGCGAAGTTGGTAGTGGATTAGGGAAGGTAGTTCAGAGTATTGACGTTGTATTAACAGTGTGATATTTAAATTTGTGTGCTCTCAAACTTAACTCATTTACTTTCTGTTTGTTAATTATTGGCATAGTAGTATCATATTTATGTTCCTGATTTTTTTTTTTCGCAATTACACATTATCGATGCATGAATAAAGTGATTGGAGCCTCGGCAATGCCAATGTTACATATGGCGGAAGGTTACGAAATTGGCAGAGCAGTTGATCTGGAGCAGGGATTCCAAAAGTGCCCATTTAATCGTGAACAGCGTATGCCATTAGAATATAAAAGTTCATTCCTTCTCTTGGTGAATCTACAGAATACAAGACCGAAATACAAGAGATATGCTGATGGACTGTATTAACACTTGAGTGGAGCAGGCGGTTGTCGCTAATGGTCACTTTGCTTGTTGTTAGTGGCGAGCTACGACGCCCCTGTCTTCAACGGCCGTGACGGAGGCTCCAGCTACGGCGGCGGTGGAGGCTCCAGCTACGGCGGTGGCGGCTCCAGCTACGGCGGTGGCGGTGGCACCAGCTAC
>NQII01002953.1:226180-287906 GCA_002778355.1 Clitarchus hookeri
CACACGAAACATCTAATTTTTAATACTCATATTTTGGGTTTATGTAATGAAATGTTTTTCGCTTGCATCACATATTCTTTTGTGAGAAATTCTCAAGTTTAAAAACTTTATGCTTGTGGAATATCCATTAATAGTATATACATTACTTTTATGATGGGTATGTGCATGTACGAACACATGTACACACACACACACACAGTGGAATGTAAACATTGCATGTAAACATTGCCATGTGACTGCCACATGGTAATGTTTGTTTGCCCTTTGGCAGAAGGATACGAAATGGGCTTGAAAGTAGATCTTTAGCAGGGCTTCAAGAAAGTCTCTTCCAGTCATGAACCNTGGCAGAAGGATACGAAATGGGCTTGAAAGTAGATCTTTAGCAGGGCTTCAAGAAAGTCTCTTCCAGTCATGAACCGACTATAGCACTGTAGTCGTGCATGCTAAGACACCTGGCTTCATACAGAGAAAATGCATACTTCACATCAGAGTACAGGCCAACTGTACTGACACCATAGACTCGAAAAATGTTTGCAGCTGAAACACGAATTCCCCAAGAAATTTTAATTTACACCCGACAGGCCTAATCCATCTCCATTCAGAAGCACACATTCGCCTACAATTTGTTACACCTCCGCAATAAATAAAACATACCCTCCCTTATAAACAAAAAAAATCCAGAGTGCAAGAAAATGTGATAGCCGAGAGATTTTGAAAGTGCTTGAGTTGCATGTCTTTAGCGCCCACTGTGTTGAAGTGATATGGAGCTGCAACAGGGACGTAGCGTGAAATTGAGGAAACAAGAGCCACCAGAGAAAACCCGCCAACCAATGGCAACACCCACCAGATTTCCCACATTAAGAAACAGGCATGACGCCATTGAGAATCAAATACGGATTATTTTAGAAAGAGATCAGTGTATCAAATTAACCAAAAAAATAGGGTACTTTTAAGTTAACGCAAGTATAAAATGCTTGTGATACATAACACATTTAAGGAAAAACCAAACATGTGATACATTGAGTGATTTTTCAAAAAGTTTAATTCGAAAAGTGTGAAGAAACCGCGAATAGACTATACCTTGTTAACAGCACTCCACGTCTGGTCCATGAACTAAATCAGTCAACAAGGGTGGCAGCTATTCACATCAGTGTCAAGACCTGTTCTTGTAAGATCGCGCGTGTGTGTGTGTGTGGGTGTTGCAGTTTCGGCCTGAGCTGGGCGGCCGGGAGAGGTCGCCCTGCGTCGCCCGCCATGCTGGAGAACCTGCGCGCAGCCGTGCTGGGGCTGGGAGCGGCGCGTTGCGACCTCGCCTACCCGCGCTGCACGGCGCGCGACCTGGCGGCGCGGCGGCGAAGCAGGCAGCGGCGCAGGCGCAGCGGCGACCAAGCGCGCTGACCCCGGAACCACTTTTCACCACTACTCACAAGAGGCTGTGGACCTGCGCGGCCATTAATTACTGCGCAAGCTCTCACCCATTCTGCGTATAACCCTCCCACTACCAGCAACATATGTGCTGTGTATATTGCAAATTAAAAAATATATAGTAAGATATAAACTTGCAATATTAGAATCCTCCCTTCACTCTCGGGAGCATTAAAAGTCTACCGTATCACCAAAAAAAATGATAGTATGGTACCCAACAACAAGGCTAAAAACTTGGATACGACGGCATGACTTGGATGTACGGCAAGTGCCATACATGTTCTGACATTGCAAAATATTTTGACTCTCAACACAAGTTAGTCGCAAAAACAATTTTAATGTGTAATCAATCCATGAATAATATGTAATCAGATGTTTCGCTTCCCCCATCCCTCGTTAGTTTTTCTGTGGTATGTCACAACCTTAAAAAGGCCACCCAAACTTACACGTTAAGGTCCCGTGAGATAATTAGCTTGTCCTTGAAGACAAATCTCACGCTGTTAATTTTTTCTTAGCTAAGTTGCAGTAGTCTTCAACCAAAACGCTGTAAAACATCGTCAAATATTTTAAATAAAAATATATTATATTATACAATCGCTTGAATGAACATGACTGATTATATTTCGTGTTACCTATGAAAGTACACTTTAAAAATATCGGAGTCAACTCGCCAATCCGTTGTGCGAAAGTCAAGAAATAGATGCAGAACGTTGTGCAGAATATTAAGAATGTAGAGTGAGCAAATAGGACGTTGGTAGGTGTGTAAGTACTGAGACCAACAGACCTGCTGTTCTTGCATCGGTGGGTTGGGACTAAAGGCGAATCACTTGTTGTTTGTTTTTAATGACAGTAAAGGTGTACCGATCTTAAAGATAGTACAGGTAAATGTGTGATATCGCATTTTAAACTAACCCAAACAAATATCCAGGGTGATTCACGAGGAGTTACCGCCACTCACATGGATTATTCCTTGCATCATTTGAAGCAAAATATGTCATATGCATGTGGGCCCTATTCCCAATATTTGCAGAGTAATTCGAAACATTTGAAAAATGTCGAATAAAATAATAACCCTTTCAGAAGTAAATACAGTGATGTATTGTCAGACCGCATTGTTTACAGTTGAGCATCGAATTGCGTCCAACAAGCTTACAAAGTATGTTCAAAAATGTTTCCGTCTCCTTCCGTACACTTGGTCGCACGCTTATGAACCACGCGTGTTGCTCTACGTAGCTGCACACTGCTGTCTTGTAGCGGCTTGCATGATACGCGCAAGTAGTTCCCCACGTGTTTGTACAGTCATTTGGAAAACAATACCATTCATCCATCTCCATACACAATAATCTAGGCTTTTCCAATTTGTCGAATTACTATGTAAATATTGGGAATAGGACCCACATTTATGACATATTTTGCTCCAAATGATGAAAGGAGTAAGCCCTATGAGTGGCGGTAACTCTTCATAAATCATTCTGTATTATTAACTAAAAAAAAATTTTTTTCGTTTAAACTGACGTAAATATAAGACACAATTTCCCCCAACCTCCTGTATTTCAGAAACACATACGCAGTGTTCATAGCAGTGGGACATTAGTAACATTTAAATCATGAATGTTCTGGTTTTTAGTGATAGGGCAGAATTTAACACATGCATAATTAGCTGAGTAAAATTAATGATTTACGACTTTTATAACTATATATTATAGTATTACCACCCAATACCTTTATCTGAATATTTGTAACATCTACAGATGTTATTCACCCTTAAACCCTACAATCTTCAAGGGTAAAAAGCGATGATACTTCAGAATGACTAAATCAAGCTAGATTAATATTAAACCGAAATTGGCTACTGTGCGGACAGTGTTCATAAATCTGCTGAATAAACCATAGTTTTATCCGCAGACATGTGGTTATGACATCGTTAGCACGAATGCCGCAATGAAAGGTTTTTGTCTTCTGTGGAAGTGATCAACATCAACTCACGAATTGTTAGCACAATTTTTAAAATCTCGAGGTTACAAAGTGGTGTGCACGTTTACTTAAGGTTTGGTTTTTCTAAATGCTCGCGGGTGTATACTAAGTAAAAATTTTGCGTAACTTAGATATATCTTGGTTGAATTAAGACTGTCATATGAAGTGTATTAGCTGAAGTTTAGATGAAAGGCAGAAATGTAGGTGCATGCAGTGGAAATGTGTGGTCTAAGGAGAGGAACTAGCATATCGACATGGAAGAAAAGTGAAAAACAATGGTATCACAGAGATAACGGACTTGGAGGAGCAAGTTACAGAAGGAAACAAGAAGACGTCCCTTCAGTGACATGGATGTGTTAGAAGAATGGGTAGAGAAAGACGGACGAGTGTTCTTCGAGTGTGATTGCCATGCAGTTTCACACTGGAGTTGACGAAGATTCGTTTCGTTAGCTTTGATTTAACTCTGTATCAAATATTATCTGTGCTCACACTGAAGTCAAGAAAGGCTCGTCTATGATAAATTCTAATTCACTGCTATCCAAGTACGCTGTATCTGAGATTTGAAGAAGGCTAGTGCATATATGTGTTTATTTGTAACTAAATACAAGCGTTTACAGACATAATATTTAAAAGGTCTGAGTCTATGGGCTAATAATCTCGTCTCTCACCTAAATTTATGTAAATTTGTGCCTATGGGTTTTATTACATTCCGAAGTATTTCAAACCATTAATAATCATACAAATACACACACAATTAATTAAAACTTCTGCAATTGTGGCGTAGCGCAATATGCATTTCAAACGAAAGCAAATATGGCAGGAGGACAATACTCGACTGAAGTTGGTAGGTATTAAAATGAATACATAAAACAAAATATAATAATCTTCCCTTGAATTTCATTGGCTGACACTTCGCTACGTTTACGTTATGCTGAAGCTGGGGCAACTTCTCGCGTGGAGAATTTAACTTTATGAAGCTCTTAACTCAACGTGAATGCACTGCTGCGCGGTCTATACCCAGACATAACGACGGCGTAAAGTTAACTCACGAGCTCCGTGTTAAGGTTCCCGCCTACCTGGAGCTTTTTTCCTCGTTCGAGGCCGAGAAGCGCGGGAGAGATAGGGTCGACACTTCTACGCGCATCAGGTGCGTCATCGCCGCTAAGCGCAAGGCTCTGAACTGGCGTGCAGTGTGTGCAACCATAATTACCCATAAATGGGCCATAAATGACCCCTAATGACCCCTGATGGTCCATAATGACCCATAAAACACCCATAATGATCCATAAGTGACTCATAAATGACCCATAATGAACCATAATGACCCATAATGAACCATAATGACCCATAATGACCCATAAATGACCCCCGATTGTGGCGTGTGTGGTGTTAAGTGCAGTGATAAGTGCGGTGCTAAGTGCGGTGCTAACTGCAGTGCGTATGGTGCTAGCTGTGGTGCTAACTGCAGCGCGTACACCACACACATCGCACTTAGCACCTCACACACAGCACGCACCGCACTTAGCGCAGCACGCGACGCACTTAGCATCGCAGTTAGCACCACACGCACCGCACTTAGCACTGCACGCACTGCAGTTAGCACTGCGCGCACCGTAGTTAGCACCACACTTGGCACCGCACATACCACAATCGGGGGTCATTTATGGGTTATTATGGTTTATTATGGGTCATTTATGGGTCACTAATGGATCATTATGGATATTTTTATGGGTCATCGGGGGTTATTAGGGGTCATCTATGGCTCATACGGGTCATTTAGGAGTTCGTTTTGTGAGGGGTCTTTAGTCTATGGTTGGGATAGGTACAGTTTGAGATCCAGGAGTACTGTACAGTACAGTTGTTCATTCCTGGCCGTTCCTGGTAAGCACTGCATAAGTGAACAACACACCATTAAAATTATTCAACTTCCCTAGCATTCAAATTTTTACGGAAGTGGTAAATGTATAAGTTTAATTTATTGCTTCGTTTATAATTCAAAATCGCTTTCAGTTTTAAGAAAATGTAGCTTTCCTCAATTTAACTTTTACACATTTATACCAAGCTGTTTTGTTGAATTAAAACATTTCGAAAAAATTGTTTTATTTTGAATGAAAATACATTTTAGGTAGTACAGACGTTGCCAGACCTATGTTTTCTTAGTTTGTATATCCCTTTTATGTATTTTCCAGTTGAGACAGGTGTGATCTATTTGTTTTTATTTCATCGTCATTTTTGAGGTTTTGGTTGATTTCATCAAGTAATTACTTCGTTTTTGTTGCAGTCACTGCTCGCGTCTATCTCTTTGAAGCATCAGCATTAGCTCACTCCAGTGCGACAGAAGATCCTTTTGAATTATGGCTGGCATGTTGTGTTATTGTTATACCTCGAGTGTTGCGTATTTTCTGCCATTGTCTGTAAATTTTCATCTTGATAAGCCACATTATAAATCGAATCAGACGCTCTCCGGCCTAAATATGGGAACAAGTGAAACACCTTAATTTGACGGGTTGACTGCATAATCTTAGTCAACGTAAAACGATACCGTTTACCGCGATTCTTCTAGTTTGTAATACTTGTTACTTATGATACACGTTAGAGCTACGTCCCCACACGGCACACACAACTCTAGGTTGTTGGTACTTTCCCCCACGCGTTGTACCGCCACATCCCATTCTGCTTACCATTCAATTATTTCGGGAAATAGTTGCTCTGGCACTAATAAACTTTAAGTGCACAAGAGAGAAATGATATATGTGCCTTCGTTAATTGTCACCTGGCAAAATACTTCTAAGGTTATTATTTTTTAAATGATTAAATAGGCAGGGACGCCAAGTGCAATACGTAAGTCGTTCTCAACGGTGAAAAAATATCTGTAACATTGTCAGGGTGAGAAGTATACTATATTGGAATTTTTTAATAACTTCTTTAGAGTAAATTGAATTGTCCTAGTGCAAATGTGTACTTTGTAAATGACAGATCAGTGCAGGCTGTTCAAGGTAAGTGAGCACTTTTGAGGCCCTAGTTACTTTTTTTCCTATCAGCCACATTCTATAACTGCATCACCTTTTTTTAAATAAATATTTCCATGTACGTAATAAAAACAGTGCACATATTTCACCGGACTAGTAAGTTAACGTATAAGGCTACAATAAAATATATTTATAGGCTATTATTACAAAAAGTGCTCACTTTAACCTGAATAACCTATACTGCCAAACGTTGTCAGTATTAAGAAAATACTGTAGCTAATATTTGCACCAAATCCTTGCCAGTATTGTATGTGTAAATTATATGAAGTGTAAAATAGAGTACAAATAAAATACTTTACTTCATGTAGTGTTTTAATAATGTTAAAAATTAGTTATAGGCATTCATTTTTACGAAACAAAGTAGCGATAGCACACGACCAGAATGATACACATCCCTCGTGCAACTCATGAAAGACGATATGACATTAATAGATGAAATAATTTGCGGGTTAAAGTATGAAATTTATTGTAAACACTTCTTGGCATCTCTGCATAATTATGGTTACACAGCTTGAAGACAAATAGGTGAGTATCCTAGTAAAACTGTTTAAAAAAGGTCAAAACAATTGATTTAATAGATTTGTTTGTGTGTATGTACGCAAAAATATAATAATTCAACATAACCTGCATTTTTTTGATAACCTTTGCTACTTCACTGAGATGTAAAGTAGTATGAACCTAGCCAACCTTCGAAATAGGCGTGTTTTTCTTTTGCAACAGAATTTTATGCACGCGTATCCATTGGTTGATGTTCAAATATAGTCCATTCACCGTTACTTCCAACTTTTCTGAAGCCCTGCTTAAATTCTACTTCCAGGATATTCCTCCGCCTCGTGCAAACAAAGCTTAACCAAGTCTAGAAAATTACACAAAAGGGACAACACACCGCAAATGTGCTCACTCAGTGACAGCGTAATAATATCTTGCATAAGAGCTATTTATTACAAGGCATTACCAACACGCCTATTTTCTCTGTTTTTATTCATATTAATTATGAATGAAATATTATAATTTATTGCTAAAATATAGGTAAGGGTTCAAATCAACCAAAAATCAAGATACTTTGATTGTTTGATTTTAAGAAAATGTGAAGAAACCGCGTACAGACCATAAGAATATTTTATGTATAATATCGAGAATTCAAGGTTGACTCAGTGTTGGCCAACGGCGTCCTCGATTCGATCCCAGTACACGACGGATCGCCCACTTATTATACGATACATCCAGCGTAGTAAACCTTAATATTAAGGAGACCGCCTACCTGGAGCTATTTCCCGCGTTCAAGGCAGAGGAGTGAGGAGGCGATAAGGACGACAACGCGCAGGACTCTGAACTGGCGTGCAGTGTTATCGTCCCGCCATATTGGATTTTTTTGTCGACAGGGGCAGCGGTGGCGTAGTGGCCAGGGCGCTCGCCTCCCACCACGGCGATCCGGGTTCGATCCCCGGCGGGTTCACTCCCGGGTCTTCGCATGTGGGAATCGTGCTGGACGATTCCGCTCGCCTGCGGGCTTTCTCGGGGTACTCCCGTTTCCCCCGCCCTTGCATTCCAGCGCCGCTTCATTCTAGGGTTTCACTTCTGTCATGCCCGGGGATGACGGTCACCTACGGGTCCCAGCTGGAAAGACCGTCACTCGGAGGGTGTCGCCTTGCCCTGGGTGCACTCCCCACACGCCATTTTTTTGTCGACTACTACCCGCAAACGTGGATTTTTTTTCTGACGACATGAAATAGCGTATAACTTGATGCGTTCTCTGAAATCTGTTCTGTTCGGCTGCCGTAGCTATTAAGACCTCTGTAGTCGATCCCACAAAATAATAAATTCTTTCACCTCGGCTGTTACAAGCTAGAAAATATAAAATGAAGAGAAGCTATAACAATTCAAGAACGTTAAGTAAGGTATTATTCATGCTTTGTCGTGCCTAAAATTGTAATGCACCTCCTGAAATCGAATTTGTGGAGGAAAATCTATAAACGTAATTAGGTGACACTATCATTTTACTGGTGGAAAGTCTGGAGCAAAATTCAATACAGGCTCCTACAGTAATTTGGCTCGTTCTCGGGTATTGTTTTCCAAGATGCAGCATTCTGAAAAAGGAATTTTTAAAGATGTTAAGAGGATCCTAAATAGTTTTTATAGTCTGAATAATATCATAGAATGTAAGCCGTTCGCGGTAAACGGAGCTCTTCTGGATGCCCTGCTTAAGATCTACTTGTATGCACATCGCGTATTCTTCCGCTATATATAAAATTTCACCTTTCAACTTCGTATTCTTAGATACTCTGTGGGGCGGCGTTCCAAAACGTTACTCTTCGAATAAACGTTCCTCTTTGGCTGTCCCAAACAACTCGAGTAAATTTTTTACCCGCTCTTGGCAGTGTCCCAAAACTGCACAGTAATTACTCTGAGCATATTGCCACAGTAAAACTTTTACACGCACAATTTCAGCGCGTAACGAATGGTAAGGTAAAATGCAGAAAGTATATTAAAATTAAACCAAATGAAAGGTCGTTACAGACACACGTGAGAAAATTACAAAATACGAGTGGAATTCGTATTGTTATTTAGAAGTTAACTTGTATAAAGGTGCATTTTTATACATGATATGTACTATTCAATTATGGTAAGTAAAGCTGTTTATGTACATAACTATTTGTTTGGAAAAGAAAAAATTTGAGGAAGTTATATATACACACACACACACACACACATATATATATATATATATATATATATATATATATATATATATATATACACCGTTTACATATAATTTGGAATTTACATTAGTTGCTTAATCAATACATATTTGCAAACACATCATGATATTTACATCATGCTCGTTCCAAAACACTGTTTATTCTTGCTTTCCTCAGCTGTTACTCTCTGTTATTTTACTCTTGGAGTAACGTTTTGGAACACTGCCTGGTAATACCTCTCTTTAAAATAGTATTTCATCACCGACTGGTGTTTATTTTCTTTTCGTAGCTGAACATATTAGGGACACGTTTGATGGTTTCGTTAAAAAAAAAAAATGTATTTCAAACATACAGCAACGCAGTTCAAGCCCCAGGTAGGCGGGCCCCTTAATATGGGGAGTGTGACTGAAACTTCCATGGCGTGTACCTCATCCACTCCGCAGGTGGGCAGGGAACGCGCCTTCCCTGTTGGTAGCTCCTCTCATCCATATCGACTGCCTTACGTAGGGACATGTATCGACTCCTCAAGACGGGACATGTATCGACTCCTCATGACGGGACATGTATCGACTACTCAGGCCGGGACATGTATCGACTCCTCAGGGCGGGACATGTATCGACTCCTCAGGACGGGACATGTATCGACTCCTCAGGAAGGTATTGTATCAACTGCTTCAGGTAGGGACATTGTTGCCAAAATATTACCACGCTCGCTGTTTCGAAGCTTGAAGCAGTAACGTAGTAGTGTAAACTTCCCGCTGGAAGACACCATACTGTATTCTATTCGTGGTTTATTCTCTGTATGCCTGAAGCCCTTCCTAAGATCTACTTTCGAGCTACTCACTAAGTATCCTTCCATAACATGTAAACATAACTTAAAACAAGTCTGAAATAGTTGTTGGAAAATTTCGCGAATTCATTTAAGGACAATGATAACCAGTCGCGCATTTTGCGATTGGGTGGTTTAGGTATCACGAATGCTGATGTGTATGGGCAGGCATATGAAATGAAAAAGTGTTGCTCAGGTGATTTTACCCAAGCGCATTGAGTAGAAGACAATTTCATCCGATTTGACAGCGGCTTCATTACGATTTATGTCAATATGTCTAGGTATTATTTTCATATTTTTCCGAAGCTGAGGGTGCACATACCTATCTCTCGTCGCCTACTCGCCTACAACTTGTTTGCCCAGAGGTTTAACTCGCAGGTAGATTTCCTTTCTCATTGTGTCCGAAAGTTAATATTAAGAATAAAATTGCTATTCTACACATCCATTACTCTGAGGAATTAATCATGTCATGAAAATAAAAGTAATATCAACACGAAATAAATATCAAAACTAAACAAACTCCAAGCATACAACTGAAAGTTGGCAGAACTATCAAAACCAGCGACTTATAAGTTATATTGCAAAAACAATTTACTACAACTTCAACATTTTAAATAAGTGACTGGTAAAGAGTGCGAGCAAGGAAGTGACGTGCCTGAACATATTAAATTAATGTAAGTAAAGTATTTACCTAACTGATAGAAATGAATGGACTTGAGATACAGCTGCACGTGGCTGTAAAATGGCTCTCACAACACGCCATTTGAAGAAACTTCAGGCGTTTTGCCAACTACAATACATTAAAATTACCATATTTACGTTGGCCATCTAGGGAAAAAGTTAATAACTTCAAATTTAAAATGTTTCTTCGTTATGCTGCCATTAACGTTTATTACTTGATGCCTATAATTATTTAAATAATGTTTTAGGTTCGAGTTGTATAATACTATATATTATTTATGTTATACACAATTCATTTTTAACTCGAAAGAAATCAAATATAAAACGCACTCTACTGTAATATCATTCATTCCCTTCTGTGCAAGGAATACCGAGTGAGTAGTAGTCCCTTTTCTGTAACTTATGTTGATGCTATATTGTAGTACACAGTTGCTCACTTGCGTTAAGACATCAAAACGACTTGATTATCAATATACGCATAGAGATAATTGCTTTCCCCATCTTGATAGTACGCACTTTATAAGAAATTCCGGTGATACAAGATGTTAAAAGTTGCATTAAAGAGTAAACATAATTTGGAATTTGTTCTCAAATATTGATATTTACTTTTAGAATATGCAGGTAAAAATGTAAAATTTTACGTCAAAAAAATATTTTCCTCCTCACAAAACTCAACAAAAGTTGTAAAACTAATCTAAAGAGGGATAGTTATATAACAGTTACGTAATGGGTTCGCAACGTTTTAAGGACTAATATATTTAAGGAATTGTATTAAATTTTAAAGCTAAAATATATTTTTTTAACGTAGCATTACCTGTAAGATGAGACGAGGAAAGTATAAGACAGTAAAGGAGATGTTAATCCGGCTGTACTTGTAGCGTAACTAGCAGTGAACGGAATTATAATAAAGAGTGAGTGAGTGAAGAGATTTGGGCGGCTCTTAACAGCGAGGTCTTGAGAGCCGATAAGGATAGGATGGCTGAGGTGAAAATGAAGCAACGCTGGAATGAAAGGGTGGGGGAAACGGGAGATCCCCGAGAAAACCCGCCGACCAGCGGCATCGTCCGGCACGATTCTCAAAAGCGAAAAATCCGGGAGTGGCCCGGCCGGGGATTGAACCCGGTGGGAGGCGAGCATGCTAACCACGATGTATTTAGCATCCACGTTGCTGAAAAACGAGGGAGATTGAGTATATATAGTCTATTCGCTGTTTCTTCACACTTTTTGAATCAAACTTTTGAAAAATCACCCTATGTATGATGCGTTTGGTAGTTTCCTGAATATGTCATGTATCACATGCGTTTTATTCTTCTGCTAGCATAAAATTATCTTATTTTATGTTAATTTGAACTTGTAATTATATTAATCTATGAATTATATTACCTCATTTATAACTAATATGAATGAAAACAGGGAGAAAACAGGTGTGTTGGTATTGCCTAGTAAGAAATAGTTCTTATGGGAAGTTCTTATTACTGAAGTGAGTGCGCGTACGAATGAGGTGCGCTGTTCCTTCGCTGTAGTTTCATAGACTTGTTTGCATGACGCGGAGGAATATCTTGAAAAGAGAACTTTAGCAGGGCTTCAGAGAAGTTGGAAGTAACCGTGAATTGACTACAGCGACGGAATTCGGGAGGGTGGTGACGGGACTACCCCGAGAAAACCCGCCGACCAATGGCAACGGCCGGCACTTTTACAGGGAATTAACCAGAACTGGAGGCCGGTGCTCTATCCACGCCACTACTGCGGCTCCTTCGATAAACGTTATTGCTACACAGGAATCTGCCAAGGGCCGCTCGACGATTATGGTGACGTTCGAATTGTGTTTATAAAATCACGTTGGGAAAATAACATCAAGAATGCGTGGTAATTAAATTCTGCAGGTTTTTGAAAGCCAATTTACGAAAACCAAGAAAGGGCAATTATCAGTTATTGTTTCTGCCGACTTCGTGTGCGAATATTTTGCCAGAGTGACGCACTTCTTTGCCTCTTGCGCCGAAAATAAATGTATACATTAGCGGCGTGAGAAATAGTCCGACCAAACTGAATCACTTCGGCCAAAAATATACTTGTAAAGATGGCATAATCCATCATTTAGGATTACCCTTTCGTGGTTTCATGCCAAAATGGCTAAGAGGTTTTTTTTTTCTTTCAAAGTCTGAATAACGTATTAAACGTTCAATTTTCTCACACGCAATCTTAAGCAAACTTTATGCAGGCGATAGGAAAACCGGCTTCCTAAAACCAGAAAAGACAGGTGTCAGAACAAAGTTGTGCAAAAGTTCAAATACAGAGTAAATTTAAAGTTGTTGCGTGTTTTTGAAGTTTTAACCACACTGGTCTCATCATATCTTAAACACCATTAGCATATATAGAGTCAGAAGCGACTTCTACTTAAAGGTTAGACATCCATTAACAATGGATTTTTTTTCGAAATTCAACGCTTAAGGCGGTGTAAAGGGGTAAAAATGTTGCTTCGTTGAATTCTCAACAACTGTTTGTCCCAAAGACATATGCTGACTTATTTACCTCTGAATACTTATTACCTGTACAAATGCCCAACAAAATATTTCATAAATTTTCGAAAGTCGCTTGGGGTAAAATCCGTTTTCATGACTTCCTCAATATCTCTTAAATCCGATTAGATGTATGGATTTTTTTTTCTTTTAAGAAGTTTGTTTATGAACATCTAAAATCTGATTTGAAGGATTTTTCCCCAGTTCAATCTTTTGAGGCAGAGAAAACAAATAAAATGTGTTTCCATGTATTCCTCAATATCTCTTTAACCCGTTAATTTATCGCGGTGCTTTTATGCTTTGTAAGGCTACGTACATGTTTGTCTAAAAAATTTCCAGTTTTTAATTGGTAGTTCTACTACTCGAGGGGAAAACATATAACGTCGTTCGATAAAAAAAAATATATAGTGCCTAGTTCGTGTGTTATATTGCGGGCGTAACCTTGAGTGGAAAGATAGTTTATTATCTATGCAACATAAATTGATAAAAAAAAAATTTTTTATATTACGAATGACGAAGTTTCATCTAAATAGGCAAATAAATTTTATCACTCCAAATACATTTGAATTTCTCCAACTCCAAAAATGGTTTCCTAACTACAAACCGAGCACACGTAAGACTTCACTATCAATTCATTTGCAAAAAAAATTTAAAAGCAAAACGAGGAATTGTTAATTTTCATAAAGTCAACTTTTCGGGACAACTCCTGTACACAAAACTGTTACTTGTAACGCCCGCAACACCATCTCAACACCGGTAAAGTTCAGTTTTAAAATACAAACGTTATAGTTAATTCACGGTTATTTCCAACTTTTATGAAGGCCTGCTGTAGGATATTCCTCCGCGTCATACAAAGAAAGTTTAATCAAGTTTAGAAAACTACGCCGAAGGGACAGCGCACAGTATTCGTGCGCACTCACTGTAATAATGCTTTCCATAAGAACTATATCTTACTAGGCATTACCAACACACCTATCCCCCCCCCTTGCTTTTATTCATATTAATTATAAATGAAATATTATAATTTATATATTAAATATAATTTAAAGTTCAAATTAAAAAAATAAGATACTTTTATACTAACAGAAGTATAAAATGCCTGAGATACATTACATACTCGCATTTAAGAAACAACCAAACACATAATGCATTCGGTTAATTTTAAAAGGTTTGTTTCAAAAAGTGTGAAGAAACCCCGAATAGGCTACAATTTCTGTGGTAAGGTTGTGCTCTTGAAGGAGGAGTTTCCCCCTTCCCCCACCCCCTCTCTCTTGTGTGTGCCCCCAGCTTATCGCAATGCAGTACTAATGCCAGTCACGATGGAAAGCCCGAGTACATCAACTCCAACAGTCTTACACTCTGTGGCGAGAACTCCTGACTGTAAACCGGACGATATTTTTAGTGACAAATCTTTTGAAACCACTTCAAAATGTATATGCACGCGACAAATTTTTTTTTTTTTTAACGATAAGACACGTATTTCTAAACACACGTCGAGCTCCGCATAACCACATTCGTGTTAAAAAGCAGGCGCTCATTAAAATAACTACACTGGCCACACATTCTAGTTATATGCTGGCAGTTTACCTGAACCCTAGGGTAAATAATTACCGTTCTGGATCGAAATAAATGGTGCATCATCTTGCAAGTTTCTGGTAATGCTGAGCGAAATATACTTTACAGAAGTGACGAGGAAAAAAAAGCACGGGCTAAGTTTTGCAGTAGCGTGGAAGGTTGAGCCTTCGACTTACGGCGCGAGGAATGCTGAATTAGAATCCCAGAAAATATGTAGGATTTGTCTTGAGGTGGAAAGCTCACCCGTCTTTCCCCATAATCATTCCTGATCCGGCTACGTGCATGACACAGGATGGGCGGAATTCGACCAACGCTTCGCGAGGTGATTCCTTATGCAAAAATCAATTGGGATATATAAAGGACACCTTTTACATAAATCAAGATTTTAAATTGTATTTTTTGGAAAATATCGGAAAAGAGGTGAAATTAAATTACAATTCCCCGAGCATTATTCTATGTTATCGGGATATTCAACCTAAGAGCGCACTCTCATAAATACCACCTCCTGGAATGAAAATAATAGGGGTGACCACCCCTATTATTGCAGACAACTTCTTACCGTCAGGATGTATAAGCATTTTATGCTGGTTTATAGAGCAGTACGCCCTAATTAACCAAAATGCCCTCATGTTGCAGCTGCCCAAGAACATCGTTTTCATTTAAAACGCACACGATACATGGTCGAAATTTTTTTCGTACTTAACTTCCCTACACTTCCCCATCAATAAAATGTTAGTTGCACATCGCGCCGTGAAAACAAATGCACAGCAGTTCAGTGCCTTGTCCGCAAAGGCGAGAGAATGAATGTGCAGACCGGCATCATTCCGGCTGTTCGACTGATTCTGTGCCTCGCCCACAACTACTTGTACGCGCTTTGAAGCTAGGACTTGATGAGCCAGAAGCATGAGTNCGATACATGGTCGAAATTTTTTTCGTACTTAACTTCCCTACACTTCCCCATCAATAAAATGTTAGTTGCACATCGCACCGTGAAAACAAATGCACAGCAGTTCAGTGCCTTGTCCGCAAAGGCGAGGGACCGAATGTGCAGACCGGCATCATTCCGGCTGTTCGACTGATTCTGTGCCTCGCCCACAACTACTTGTACGCGCTTTGAAGCTAGGACTTGATGAGCCGGAAGCATGAGTAATACAAANGTAATGCAGACGTATTTACCACGTCAGTGTTGCATGACGTCTCAGATGGCCAATATGAATGGCAGTACAAGAAGCTTTCTTCGGGGACTGGCTTCATTCCGACTCACNGACGTATTTACCACGTCAGTGTTGCATGACGTCTCAGATGGCCAATATGAATGGCAGTACAAGAAGCTGTCTCCGGGGACAGGCTTCATTCCGACTCGCAAGCAAGGCAGCCAACTCGACCTTGAAGTTGGCTACTCCTGAATTTTTCCTTGTCCTTGGAAATAGAGCTTGATCTTTCTACCTTTACCTTAACGCCAAGAACTCCAAAAAAAAAAACTACGAAAACTTTTATAATTTTATTATTATTTAATAATAAAGATTGATTTATGTGTATTTAAATAACGTTTAGTAAATTCAACAAAAAAACAAAAATATATTTATAAAAGTTTTTAAAGACTTATGTTTACAATATCTTGGGTTTGACAGTAATTATCGGAAAAAAGAAAGACTATATTTTGCGGTTAGCCTCCGGTAGTGTGCAAGAGGTGCCTAAACCACCTTCTTCACCCACCGTAACTATTAACGTCATTTAGTCTTATCACACGTGTAATGGCAGAGGAAATATTCATCGCGATCGTAAATAGGGAGAGGGATGACGGGAGGCTTGGAAACCATCTTGCACGAATCTGACCACACGGACTGGCGACCATGTTAGGTTTAGGTCTGCTAGTTTTGAAATGTGTAGTTTTCCTGTATCTTTTTTGATGATTACGAAGACGTACATAATGTTATGCGCGACTGCTTCGTCTTCGTGGCCTGCCCCTCGCCCACGGGCGGGCACAGCATAGTTCTCCCAGATATCATCGATATAGGCCGTCCACGGTAAAGTGAACACTTTTTGAAGCCCTCTCATTTGGAATAATAGTTAATAAATATATTTTATTGTAGCCTTAAACGTTAACTTTAGTCTGGTGAAANTCTGACCACACGGACTGGCGACCATGTTAGGTTTAGGTCTGCTAGTTTTGAAATGTGTAGTTTTCCTGTATCTTTTTTGATGATTACGAAGACGTACATAATGTTATGCGCGACTGCTTCGTCTTCGTGGCCCACCCCTCGCCCACGGGCGGGCACAGCATAGTTCTCCCAGATATCATCGATATAGGCCGTCCACGGTAAAGTGAACACTTTTTGAAGCCCTCTAATTTGGAATAATAGTTAATAAATATATTTTATTGTAGCCTTAAACGTTAACTTTAGTCTGGTGAAATACACTGAAGAGCCAAAAAAACTGGTATAGGCGTGCGTATGCNACTGAAGAGCCAAAAAAAACTGGTATAGGCGTGCGTATGCAAATAAGAGAGGTATGGAACCAATCAGAGTAACGCGATGTGGTCGGCAGCTAGATCGGTTACTGCGGCTACAATGACAGGTTATCAAGATTTAAGTGAGTTTTAACGTGGTGTTATAGTCGGCGCACGAGAGATGGGACATAGCATCTTCGAGGTAGCGATAACATTTGGATGTTTCGCGTACGACCGTTTCACGAGTGTACCGTGAATATCGGGAATCCGTGTACATCACATCTTCGACATCGCTGCGGCCGGAAAAAGATCGTGAAAGAACGGGACAAACGACGACTGACGAGAATCATTAAACGTGACAGACGTGCAACCCTTTCTCAAATTGGCGCAGATTGGATTTGTGGACTGCCCTGCAGGATTCATGGTGTGAATTGCCTCCTGCATACCTTCAGACATTAGTCGAGTCCATGCCACGTCGTATTGTGGCACTTCTGTGTAGGGGGGGGGGGGGTCTACACGATATTAGGCAGGTGTACCAGCTTTTTTGGCTCTTCAGTGTATATACAGTGCTTATTACTTACATGACACTATTTATTTTAAAAAGTGGTATAAGGATAAAAAATGGCGGATAGGAAAAAAGTAACTAGGGCCTCAAAAGTGCTCACTTTATTGAGAATAGCCTATGGCTGGAGGGAAGGCGGATCCAACGCACTGGCTACGATAACGCAAACGGGACTGACGTCACTGCTGTCCCTGAACAAATAATAACTTAGAGGCCATTGTACGATATTTCTGGTCATCACTCCCTCGGCGCAGCTCGAAGTGTGAAGAACTTTCTGGGGCAGGCCACCTAAGTAGCGGCGTGCCTCTGAGCCGGAAGTCTTAAGGTGGTCGCCTGGGTAGGCCGCCGAACGGCGTGCAGAGCTCCAGCAGAAAACGTTTTTATTGAAGAATCGTCCAACGTGTCTGAGTGAGGTCTGCTTACGAATAGCATTTAAGAGACTTTACGCGTCTGTATACGTTTTTCAGTTCCTCCATTTATCTCTAAAGCATGATATTGTGATAGCGGAAATGCCTCAAACGGGTGTTTTCACGAACATTTTTAGGTTTGAACATTCCGGTACAAAACATTAAAAAAGGGAATAGGGAAGTGCATCGAACCTTTATTTTTAATACTACGTCATAAAATGGTAGAGTCTCCACTGAAAGTCTCATAGAGACGCGTTATCGACGGCAAGACTGCACGCCAGTTCAGTGCTTTGCGCGTAGAGGCGATTAGATAGTTGATGCGCATGTCTCGGTCGCCCCTAGCGCTCCCACGCTTTTAGGCTTCAGAAGTGCGAAATTCCTTCAACCAGGCGGCCATCTTAAATGACCACTAGGACCAGGTGTGTGCGATAATGGGGACGATGGGAGACGGAGCAATGACCAGCAGTGTTCCATCATCGAGATCACATTTCTCTTAATATTAAATTTAGGCAGAAAGAGTTATGTACGTTTTCCATTTGAATTTCCACAAGGAATCGCCTCGCAAAGTTCGTAGGTTGAATTCCGCCCCATTGCGTATAAAACTGCATTCTGGCCCACGTATTTCATATGGGGACCTGTGTGGCCTATGGGGCCACATACTTCTGGTCGAGTCGGAAATGCTGGATTTCTCCATATAAGGGTTTACAATTTCTGGTCTACAAGCATATTCGGCTGTTTCTGGGAGCATATATCTGTAATCAGAAGACTGCAATTTCAATCAGACTTAATTTTTCAACCAGTAGTATACATATTTTTTTAAGTTATGTGGGGTAAACATTTTACCAACTATAATTTAAACATATATCAAAGTGATATTTTTATTTAAATATTCTGTGTCGCTACATATAAAGATTATTTCTTGACCAATGGCGAAATTTAAAAACATTCTTTTTATTACTAAGTCTACAAATATGTACTAAACAAATACATGTTATTAAAAAAGTAAGTCGCCTTTAAAAAAAAANTTTTTATTACTAAGTCTACAAATATGTACTAAACAAATACATGTTATTAAAAAAGTAAGTCGCCTTTAAAAAAAAAATTAGTAGAGAAGTTTTAGGGGACGTATAGTATTTCATAACATTTCCCAAAAAAAAAACATTCACTTTNAAAAAAAAATTAGTAGAGAAGTTTTAGGGGACGTATAGTATTTCATAACATTTCCCAAAAAAAAAACATTCACTTTGATATGAAATATCCCGTGAATGTTTTAAAACTGAACTGAAATAATGTCAGAAGTGTTTAAAATACTGATTTTGTTTGATTAATTTAATATTATTGTGTAAAATTATGACGAGGTGATGCCCTTCTCCTATGCCACGACTCGAAGTCTAGCCCTGCAACTGAGGTGAACTCCTCCCTCTTTCCATCACAAACTGGAGGTCTATATATCCGCTCCTGCGGTATTTAACCATATAGGCTGTTTACGGTAAAGCGAGCACTTTTTAAACCCTAGTTACTTTTCATTTTAGCCATATTTTTTTTTTTTTAACTTTTAACCACTTTTTACATATAAGCATTGCCATATAAGTAATAAACACAGTGGTATAGGTATTCCACCGTACTCGAAAGTTAACGTCTAAGGCTAAAATAATACNGCCATATAAGTAATAAACACAGTGGTATAGGTATTCCACCGTACTCGAAAGTTAACGTCTAAGGCTAAAATAATATGTATTTATTGGTTATTATTCTGAATGAGAGGGCTTTCAAAAGTGCTCACTTTACTGTGAATGATCTATACCTTTGTTCACTAATGAGCCTCACACTGTTGAACTGTGAGCTGGAAGCAAAGTCCTTATGGTAACAGCGACAAAGATGTGTCGATGACGCTTTTGGCGATGGAACGGCAGAAGACCCGAATGTCTCAGCCAAATAAGTCGACGATGCACTTGCNGTGTCGATGACGCTTTTGGCGATGGAACGGCAGAAGACCCGAATGTCTCAGCCAAATAAGTCGACGATGCACTTGCCCAAGTAGCAGAGGTAAATGTTACAACTGGGGAAGCAGACGGTAGCGTGGGTGCATCTGCCGAAGATAGGGTATGTTACAGTTCGCTGCATGTCTTGTTATGCATACTTAAATTGTACCTGCACGAAAACATATTGCCACATTTATCATAATGATGCATTATACATGGAAGAGCGCGACAGTCTCAGTAGACATCACACATATATAAGACATTCATTCCTCTAACATTCATCAAACATTCATTATGCATTCTTTCCTCAAATGTTCCCCAGATACCAATTTCTGATACTCTCTTGTGTATGAAATAAGCCGAAATATACATCAAATTAAATAATACCCATCATTGCACACCTGTGCTAAGAATCTGGAATCAGTTCCACAGCCTCGCATGTACAGCACTCTCGCATAAAAGCAGTGAGGATGGTACAAGAAATAACACGCACAATTTAATTTAAAGTTTACTTATTATATAGGCCTACACTACAAATTAGCATATATCTCAGATGCTTGCATTTTGTGGGCAATAACTAATTGCATCATTGATTGTAACCCCCTTGTTTATATGCGAGTAATCTCTGCTGCTTTGCAGAGTGATCAAATATCTTGAGTCTATCGACGAGTTCATTAGGAGCTTCGGAAAACTTGAAGTTGTTCTTGCCTTCCATCTTCTGAAGAATGCTTGTCACTGCAAGTTGTTCCTCTATATTCTGGCTTGCTCGGTCTACGAGACTTTTTGATCTCGGGTCGTTAAGGGCGACGACCATCGTAGCAGCTCCTTGTACATCTGTGTGCTGCAGACTTGTGATTGTGTATGCTGTGCCACTGTTGGGGGTGTGGCACACGCCCTGTTGGTTTTGTAAGCTATGCGGAGACACCGCAAGTCAGGCCAATGTTCATGTTCAGACAGTCCACGCCTCGTTCTTGGGTTGCTTAGCAATCGGATGTTCTACTTCGCTGATCACTAGACATAGGGATGCTTTCTCATCATACCCCCCGAATCTTATAAGTTTTAATACCCTGTTGTCTTATCCACTTCTGAACACATTTCCCCAAGAAAATAGGGGCTGGATGAGTTTGGCTGCTTATTTTGCTGTAGCAAGATGAACAGTCAGATGCACTGGTTGCAACATCTGCACGCAGAGTCTTATTCCGCCAAATGGACCCTGAGAAACGACCATCATGTCACCCATGGAGGGCTGACAACTTCCTGTAACAGTGGTCCCATCACCCCACTGTCTCGTCAAAACCCTAGACTGCAGACCTGTCTTATCTCTCTTGTGCGTCCTGTCCTATCTAGCCCAATATGTAGCAGCCTTGCACCCTACAGTTTAACCATGAAATTCTCTGCATACATCTGTGCTGGAGTAATGTGACCACATAATTGGGCCATATTTCTCTCTTGCTCGTATCGGTGGCACTACATATCTACACTGTCTGCACAAGTCATTATCGCTGTACTTGGAGGATGTACCTTTGGATGCATGTCAGTCAGAGTGGTTACAGCGGGGCGGGGTCCCACCGCATTTCACCACTATGCTTCAACACCTCGAGGCACAGAACTGAAATTTGTGGATTGGCAGAGGCAGACCTATTACATAGTCACAAAAATTACTTTATCTTGCCCTATCTGATTTCAACCTTAGGGCCCATATTCAAGATGTCCACTGAAATTCCATCTTGGAATTCACCGACTTTTCCCTGCTCAGGACTGAAACCCTACGAGACCATATTTTTCCACCGCTGACAGAAAAAATATGCTATCAGTGAAGTTGAATTGAATTACACTGCAACAGACCAAGAAAGCATAGCAAAATTTTATTCAGCCAATCAATATTTCTCGCGATACACACTATTGACTTCACACAAGCACCCATTACAAACACATCAATACTTTATCGTTAATGTATGGACCCTACGTCACTTGGCAAAGATGTATATCGTTATTGCCAGTTCACAAAATTAAAATTTTTAAATGTGTATGCCTACAATTACATTATCCTGTACTCACATAACTTAACAACTTTTGCAGAGCAGCAATTATTTACATTTTCCCTGACCTGTCACATGAATTACATGACTTTTCACTGTGGTTGGATACCCAACTTAAGTAACTTACACAATCAATGTATGGCGCAACATGCTGCAGCCTGCAAAGCCAACAGCGGTCAACATTTTGAACACGCTGCCTTCTGACCATCTGCGTATCATAGCAGCATACCTACCTGTCCCTGCACAATGGCATCGACAGTAATGGCTAGACAAGATCTCAGATTATTGATTCCTAGATGTGGAATGTCTTATTTGCACTCCTTTACCTTCCGCGGCATTTTATCATTTGTTCCCAATATATCTGGCTTAATGCACACATTTTAATTTTCTCAATAAGAAATTCATTTTACATTTTGCTATGTTTTTAAATGTAATCCAACATGTGCATTTTATTAAAACGGACTGAATTTTATGTTTTATGGGATTCTGATATGCAATCCACTTTCCTCACGATAGTTGTGGAAATTCGCTTTTCAAGTATTTGGCTATAGTCTATTCATGATTTGAATCAAACCTTTGAAAAATTACGCCATATATGACGTGTTTAGTTATTTCCTAAATATGCCATGCATCAGAAGTGTTTTATAAATCTGTTAATATAAAAGCATATTCATTTTAGTTAAATTTAAGTTTTGCCAATATTTTATTTTTAAATTATATTTTGTTTGTAATAAATATTAATAAAAGCAGTGAGAAAACACGTGTGTTGGTAGCGCCTAGTAAGAAATAGTTCTCATGGAAAATATTATTACAAGCGAGTGCGCACAAATTCGGTGCGGTATCATTTGGTGTAATTTTCTATACTTGGTTAAACTTATTTTGCACGAGGCGAAGGAGTATATGGAAGTAGAACTTTAGCAGAGCTTCAGAAGAGTGTGACGTAACTGTGAATAGATTATAGTGGCAGAGACATTAGCGAGTGTGGCTAGCTGGGCTCGTATGTTGGGTTGTAGAATTGCACATGGCCAAGACGGGCAAACAACAGGCGAGACCCGCGCTGCTGGACCTGCCGGGAGACCTGCACGAGCACATCTTCGCCTTCCTCACGTTCGAGGAGGTGTCGACAGTGCGCTGCGTCTGCCGCACTCTCGCGGCTGCCGCCAACCGCTTCCTGCGCACGTCCTTCCAGCACCTGGAGCCGGCCATCGACAGCCAGCTGCAGCGTGCCCGCGACAGTGCCGGCAGGCTCACAGACAAGCATGTTGCCAAGTGTCATGCCCTCTGCC
This sequence comes from Clitarchus hookeri, assembly GCA_002778355.1. Taxonomy (NCBI): domain Eukaryota; kingdom Metazoa; phylum Arthropoda; class Insecta; order Phasmatodea; family Phasmatidae; genus Clitarchus; species Clitarchus hookeri. The sequence continues at coordinate 249,634 of NQII01002953.1, forward strand.
TCACTGCTATCGAGTACAGGTGAGGCCCGCAAGCTACACGTGCCATAACAATTTATCAGACTTTTGTGTAGCACTGCCGGATACCATTTTATACACAAAGCAGTGGCATAGTCGTAAAAGGTTCGGACATCTGACGTCCCTGGCAAAAAATACTAAAAAAATTATATTCTTAAGGCCCGAACCATGCATTACCTTCAACCACCCATACACGTAACACAGTTTGTCCCCTCTCTAAATGCCTCCCCTGCTCCCAAACACCTATGCAAGTTGGCGTTTAGCTCTGGCAAAGGCTGTTCGTGGGAAAGTGAGTAGTTTTGAGGCCTTAGTTACTTCTTTCATTCAGCCATTTCTTATGCTTAGTTCACCTTTTTTTTAAATAAATATTGTTACGGGGTAATAAACACAGTGTGTATATTCCGCTGCACTCAGAAGTTAACGTCTAAGGATAAAATAAAATATATTTATTGACTGTTATTGCAAATGAGAAAGCTTTCGAAAGTGCTCACTTTTCTGTGAATAGCCTCTATCATTACGGCACGTTGCGGGGAGAGAGGTAAAGAACAAGGCTGTGCAGACCAACCTTTCTTGCTACTGTTCAAATGTGCACGCCAACATGCAGGTAGATAACGACCAACGTATAATCTCACTTTGCATCTCAAAGCGAGTGAGGCATGTGGCAGCACCTTTGTGGCTGTCTGCTGTCTGTAATAATTTACATTGGTTTCTTGATAACGTAATGTCGAAAAAAAAGTTTGTAATCGTACCACATAAACAAACCACATGCCTCCGCAAGACGCCAAAAGAACTTGCAGGGATTTTACAGAATTTATTTTAAAGCTTTCGTCTACACAGCTGATTGAGAATACGGTAGTTAATTTTAACTGCAGTATTAGGATGTGCATTGTTTTGTAAGTGATAATCTTTGCTTTAAAATTATAAATTGGTGCAAAAGCACTGGCGATAAAACGTATCCTCTGCATTGAGTCATCTGCTGTTCGTATGCACAGATTATGTCCACATACATAACTGACAACAAAACAACGTTAACATTCCAGTAGCCTTCACTGGTCTTCAAAATCACATTACAGCACTGAAGTTTTTAAATGGTGTACAATTTGTTTGCAATAACACAAAATCATCTTTATTATCAAAGAGTGTTTCAGTCCAGCTTCATGGGGCTAATTAGGCTATACTAGAGGCCACAATGATGAAATGAAACAGAGAGGATGCAGAGCAGCATGTAGAATGAAAGCTCTTTATTTGGCTCACTAAGAATGTTATCATCCACCCTTAAGTATTTTGCACACTTAACAATGTGTTGCAGGTAAATACAGCAAAAATATGAGAGAAAATTATATTAGATGCGGTTTATTACAAATAATTTAGTTTCTTGCCGATAACATCAACCTCATACAATACAGCTTTACGGTACTTTCCTTAAACTTTGCCCATGGTAGAATCATCACAAATCCACAGAGAATTACTTAAGACAAAGGATTTTGACAGTCAGGAGAGATTTACACTTTTCTGTAACTGAATCACTCACTCCACTCGGCTAATGTACACATTTTCGTAATTATTTTCAGTAACTAAATTTCTACTGGTATATTTCACACTAACAGGCAGACATTGGGCAAACAGAATGTTCTTTGTCATTGCAAAATATGAAGCTACAATAAAAGATAACTAAAAGCAAAGTGTACATGTATACATGTTGTATAGTAGACAGACAACAACATACACAGGGACACCTCTAATTGATCTCACTGCAGACCTGCATCTCACCAAAGATATTTGTAGCTCAGGAAGACTTGCAACTGCGTAGGCTACCAACATACAAGACACTAGGAAGACACTAATCAAAACTACCACTAGCTACTGATCAAAAGAATACTCACAGACACTCGAGTCGAAATAAATATGATTTAATTCAAAAACAAATATTTTGGTTGAAACAACACAAATGAAATTAACATCTGTGCAAATACTATGTATTTTGCAGCAGCCCCTTTTTGTTTTCAAAATTTACTTTACTTTGTGTGACTGTAACTATGAGTGTAGTCCTCTTGTACATATCTTTTATATGTAATTCAAAACATTACTGAATCTCTTAAGTTTCTTTAAATTATTCCCAAAATATGTAAATTAAATTAATTAAATAATTTTCTCACACCAAATCATTTGGGAGAACATGAGAACTCAGTTCAGGGCTCCGTAGGTAAACAGATAAAGCAACTTTAACTAACCGACGATTCTAGCTGGCGTATCATAAGCCAGATTAATCTCTAAAAAAATCATTAATCATTTTACAGGCATTGTCTATGTGTCGAAAATTCAGCATACTTAATTAAAAATAAATCTTGATTACTGCAGGAACTCCTGTAGCTGGTTCCGCTGGTCGTGGGCCTTAGTCTTCCCTTGCTAGGCTTTCAACCTTTAAGCATGTCACTAAAGTCTCTGCCGTACCACACGCAATCGCTGCAGCTCGAACTTGGCTTTAAATATAATCTGTGTAGGTAGCATGCGCAGACTTATAATATTCCTCTTCAGATGATGCGCGCCTTCGCCCTATCGGCAGTCTGCAATTCTGTACGGGACTCGGCCAATTAACCAGCAAAGTAAAATATCTCTCAAGCCAATGACCCAATAGGTAATCGCCTGCCTGATGGAAAAACCCAGATGGCTAAATGCCTTAAAAACTGCATATACAAAACGACGCCTTTAAACATTGCGCCAATCACAAGATGGCTACATCATCGTGTTTTCAAGTAAAATGGCTGATATCTAGCGGCGGAAATATGTACTCGTATAAAGGATATAAAATGTCTATGCTTGTATGACTGACTGCAGTAAAATTAAATATAATTGTTATGATAGCAGATTATTTTTAACTGACATTGTGTAAACGTGTTTTCTCATCAATTAAGTAATAGCGTATTCTAATTACTGCAATGGGCTGCACTCAGTGTACCCCGGCCAAGTACCGCGTGTTCCAATTACCGGAAACCACAGCGAGTACAGTCGATTTTTCGGGTTCCAATTGTGAGCTGCACTGAAAAAGTGCGCAATGAGTGCGGTTTTCCCTACACCGTCTCTGGAGCCGGTATGGCAGTTTCCGAGCAATATGATGGTGAGCTGTGATTATATAAACAACAAGAAAATTATTGCAATGTTGGAAATTCTACAATGTCTAACAGTTCGGCAGCTGAATAATACGTAATAGTTAATATGGAACAAATATTCTGTTGGTATATCGACAATATAGTTTGTCATTACAGCGACGATAAGGATAATTTCATCCAGTGACTCGTGCATGCATTTGCAGACAAGTTCAAAAAGAGAAATTAGAGAAAATTATCTGTACAGAATTTTGTAAATCTAGATTTAAATCCTTTTATCAACATCTCAGTTCAAGCATTTTCTCCAAAAAATGATACGTTGTCTCAATTGTTTTGCACTTTTTTCGCGGCGTTTCAGTTATCTGTGCATAAATAATATGAATTTGTTTCTGGCAATCACACATGCACTTTTTAAATTTTCAGTGCGCACCCAGAGCACTCAATTGCATAACATCATAACTTACTCGAACAGATATAATTCAGATCCGCTGTGTAAAATCAAGCAAATACTTTATGGAAGTATTGCGTCAAGGCAGGGTATAGCGTATTCCTACACAAATTTCCGAAGGAAAGGGTGATTAAAAAAGCTAGTAAAACGACAGTGAGCAGAATTATGCAAAACAAGGAAACGCAGGAACAGATCAATGGAATAATAAAATAAAATTTAACATTAATAAACTTTTGGTACAAATTTTTTTTTCAAAATCTCAAAAGTAAAAGGTGACAAAAATATTGGTTCGCCTACTATCCCAGCCGACTAAATAGTAATTCATTAAATTCCTTTGTTAAAGTAAAAAAAAAAAAAAAAATTATATAAACACACATATATGTAATATTGTTTCGACATACTCTGTAAGCCCACAAATGCAGTTCTCATATATTTTAGGCAATTCTTTGTAATTATCAAACTGCATATGCATCTGTGCCAATGAAACATGCTCTGAGGAGTAGGTACTGGCATGATTATACTCAGTGCAGAGCCTTATTAGTTTCATTTTCACTTTACTAAACAATGCCACACTCCATCAAAAGTTATCTTAATTTTCAAACATTCAACCAATTAGCATATCTAATTCCCGACATAAACCATTAGTTCATGCAATTCAACTACAGCCTTAAATATAAGGGTTTCGAGGCCAAATATATATGCAAACAAACACAACATTCACATTTTACTGGAACATTCAATGCAATTGTCATCTCGTTATACTCTCTATAAGGGCCATTTTATTGGACACAGTGCTGCACTCTGGAGACGTCGAAAATGCGAATTGACAGCCAAAAGAGAGTGATAACTGTTGAAAGGCAACGTCATTCTGCTAAAATTTAAGTTTTAATGATTTTATGAAATATCTTTAAAAAAAACCTACTGTCTCCTGATAGTATTATTTCCCGCATTGATCAAATAGTAAACTAATTATTTATGAGTTTTGGTAGCTTAAAGGTTATCACAATGACACCTACCAGAGCATTACAGCTTTGATTGCCAGTAGGTAAAATTAATATTACAAGAAATTTCACCTTACCTCCAACCAGCCAAAACACAAATTTGAAAACACTGCTAGACCCAGCACTTAGAATCTCGTGTCTCAGCTACAAGTCTTATGGTGCACCACTAAAATCCAACAGGAAGAATAAACTATAATTTAGGGTCATGCAATAACTTTACTTTAGTACTATAGATTAACTCAATTAGTTCCAAACACTTTGGTTATAAAAAAAAAGCGCGCACACGCACACACACACTCACTTTTCTTTACTCCCCAAGCCAATGTCTGTTACTAAAAACGTGTAGTTACAAATCTGTAGAGAACTACAAACTAAAACATAACTTCCTTATAACTTAAATCAGGAGCATGGGATCTGACTTTCATAAAAATACACCAAAGAAAAGAAAATATGAAATAAAGGACCGCGTAAGGAAGAAGTAGGGGACAGAAAGGCATGTAGCAAGAAAGCAGGCTAAAACATTACAGTTTCATCATATCTGACTTCAGACTTTATTAACCAATTGTTCTTCCCATACATTTTTATACTTCTGACTTCACAATAACATTTAAATATTATTAGTTCTTATACTTGTCAAGTTTTCTTCACCACAGGACTTTAGTTTATGATCCGAAACTGTATAATTAAAGCACTTAGTTTGTGCTAGGAGCAAGCACACTCAATTCCAAAAAAATATTGATCACCCTGAAGGTGCCAATGCCGGGGCACATAAGTGGGTACAGGCACAGGACATTGTAGTAAGTACTTTATACAGAAAACATTACAATATTTTGCAACACCAAGCATGTATTGCAGGGGACCGACACTTGCTGGATTCACCCAGTACGGTGTTGGACCACCCATAGCACGGAGACAGGCGGCGATATGATCAGGCATGAGGCATACAGATGTCGGATGTTCTCCAGAGGAAGATCCTGCCACAACTGACCCTCCAAATACACCGTAGTTGCCGCTGGCCAAAGTTGCCGTCCAATCTGGTCCCAAGCGTTCTCGATAGGCAAGAGGTCTGGGAATCTTGCTGGCCACGGAAGCATGTTGACATCACAAAGGCATGCCAGAGATACCCATGCTGTGTGAGGCCGGGCATTATCCTTCTAGAAAATGGGGTTGTCAAACTGCACCAAGAAGGGGAGTGTTCATGGTCGCAGAATTTCCTGGACGTATCGCCGCACCGTCAGGGTTCCTTCAATCACCACCAGTGGGGTGCTAGAACCCATCGCACACTGCGACACCTCTAGTTGGGGCGGTGTGCCGCTCTACGATGAAGCGTGGATCACAGCACTGGCAAGGACGTTTCTAAACTCAAATGCGGTGGTAATCTGTATCCAGACCGAAACATAATTCATCGCTGAGCACCACTCATTGCCAATTCACAAGCTGCCGTGCAGCCCGTTCTTTGGCAGTCCACACGTACTTGGCGATGCCCAGGTCATAATGGTAGATGTCGTAGGGACACCACCACGACAGATCCCGCTCTGCTGGCCACCTGGATATGGTACTGGTGGCCACAGGTGTATTCCCAGCTGCCGTGACACGTACCTGGATGGTGCGCAGCGACGCCCATGAAGTGCTTACAACTCATTGCACGATGAAACCGTCCCCCCTGCTGGTGGTCCACCAAAGTCGACCCGAGCCTTCTTGATGGGCGTGTGTACCCTCCTCTGACCAACACCAACTCACAGTGTAGGCAGAATGGTTCAAGTGGTGAGCAATGCGCTGGAATGTCCAACCTCTCAGAAGTCGACTATTCAGCCTCTCTCAAACTCATTCAGCTGGACAAAGGGTTTGGCGTATGTTCTGTCGGGGCATGCAGAATGTTCGCTGAACTCGGCTCTGTGGCTCATTCTACTCACACTGCTACTAAGGTTTATTTGCTGTTTTGCAGCTATGAATGAGAAGGGACACATACTTCCCCTTGTGCCACATCCGCACAAGCAAACTGCATTAAATGCAAATGGGACACATGTCAGGCTATAACAATACTGTGTGGCAACCTTCGTTGTAATCGAGCGATTTGTTCATGGCGATCAATTTTTTTTTTACACATTAGAGTACATCAAGAAAATTACTCAACAGATTTGAACAACTTTGCCAATGCCTCTGTTGAACACTGTATCACCTCAGTCATGTTAAGACTTCCTAATGCGTGGATCCAAGTTGTACTGCACAAGCATGTTAAGGTTGGTCAACGCGATGCCTCTTGCAGGTTGCTGCGAGCTGTGTGCTGGAGGTACATGTGTCAAGAGACACTCCTGTTCTTCTTCCCTGGCCGCCTGCTGGACATATTCTACCGGATCGTGTACATGACAAAGGAAGACCCGGCCAAAGAACGCAGCCCCAAGTACCACTCCATCCTGCTGGAGATGGTTTACGCACTCACCCGACTCATGGAAACCTTCATCGGCTTTTACGAATGCCGGCTCGAGCCAGTTCTGCTGCCTGATGAGGCCCAGTTTGGAATCAAGTTCGTAGACCTGCTGGACTGCTTCTTGGGCCACGTCTGCAAGTTTACGATTGGCTTTGGTGAAACGGAGTGCATCCTCTTTGGCAGGTACGGTGTATCAATGAATGGAGAGAAAGTGAATACGTTTGGGCAACTATTAACGAGGTCTTGAGAGGCAATTTGGGTGAAACAAGATTGATTTGGAACAGTTCCAGAATGCAAGGGCAGGGGAAATGGAAGATCCCTGAGAAAATCTGCTACTCAGTGGGATTGTCCAGCACAATTCTGCTTGAAAGCTACCGCATACAGATTTACAAATAATCAAACTTTTACTTAACTATATCAGACACTATTTAATTTTCTACAAAATAAACTAATCAATCTGGTGAAAATTTGGTGGAAAAAATAAATCATGGTTTTATCTTATGTCAATATTAATCACACTTTCAGGGCCAACCCCACAAATACATGTCAGTCATTTTTAATGGCAATCTAGGGTTAATCTCGGTAATCATGTACCATCATTGGTTAAAGAGCTCTAACGTTCCTCCACCCATGTTACTGTAAGTGTGTGTGTGCTACTGACCACAAGCCGTAAGTCCTCGTTGTGAGAGCGCTGCATCGCGACTGAGCACTTCTGTCTCTGAGCTGGTCATGCCACCGCCTCTCTAGCTTTGACTCAAAACTACAACTCACGCACTCAACATCGCCACCTTCACTACATCAAGGACCACCTTAGAGGACCACGGGCCAACTATTCAAAGAGGTCCAAAGCAAGTGACACCTCACAGGACTCGAGAGTTAAAAGCAGGAAAAAATGTTACCTTATAGACTAATAGTTAACATATTCTATCCATTGCAAACGTCTACATCCCTGGGTGAAGCAAGGGAAATATTAGAATGGTTGTGGAAAAAGAACTTAATATAAGGCAAGTGAAATGACTATTGAATGTTTTTTTAAATACAGTACATGTCAATAAATATGGAGCATAAAAAGACTGCCGGTGTGAATGTAGAATACTTGTACAATTGCCAGGTATCAGTGCCAACTCAGCGGCTACCTGAACTGCCCGAAAGGCACGGCTCTCCGCAAGATACATCCCTACTCTAAAGCGGAGGTGTCGAGCTGGTTGAAGGACCTGAGGGAACTGGTTCGCAAGAGCAACCAACAGTACGTCGACGACCTCTTGAAAAACTTCCGGATGGGCGAGGTTCAGCAGCGCAAACTTTCCATGTTCGAGAGTCGCAGCGGGTGCAAGGCCCACCCCTCCGGCAACGTGATGTACTGGAGGAAGCTGGAGTCCGGCGTGGGCCGAAGTTTCGGCCTCGCTTACCTCTGCGTGAAAATAGAGATGCAATTACCTACCGATCAGCTGCCTCTTGAGCTACACTGCGAGCAAATTGAGCACGACATCACGTTCCCCAACGTTGCCGGCAAGTCCAGTTTCCTCCTACGCTGCGAAGTGTGCTTGCCAAACGCAGAACTAGGACATACCATTATCTTCAAACCATCCTACTGTCTGCACGAAAACAAATACTACGTTAATTTTACTGGCATCACCAGTTCTGAAAATGAACACAAGAATAAATTAAAAACGATAATCAGTAGTCCAAAGAATGGCAACATCTAAAATATTAATATGAAATTTTTTAAATTGATAACACCTTTAAATAATATGAATGTATTTAAAAAAAAAAAAATTAGAAAAGTTTTGTTTCTACTAGAACAAAACATTAGTTACATGTGTCAGATTAACAGTGGCACATTGCGGTGCTGTAAAATTGTTTTTTATTCTATATGTTTTGAAAGTTAAAACATGCATGATTTTAGATGTTTATACTATATTTTTCTAAAGCATTTCTAATGGTTTTTAATCAAATTTTCGCTACTAAAACTACATAAATTACCATTATGAATTACATTTCCATAGCAAAGTTTTGGCACTTCCCTTTCTTTGGACAATAACTTATTAAATTGATATATTTCCTAAGTTGGAAATAAATATATGTATAATTGACATATAAAAAAATCGAATTCTGATGTACCTTAACTTTATTTTTTAGCATACAAATACAGTCAATGTCAGGCACGTTGAACTTAAATTTCCATAAATTAACATTAACCAAAAACTAAATGAAGTAATTTTTTATATATTTTATGTAGATTGCACACTTTTACTTGCTTCATATTTCAAACTTCAATTTGATATGGCAGATCACGTCAAAAAGCACACCACACTAATTATACAAACAATTTTGTATTTAAGTTTTACGTCTCGATGGCTACTGGCGGCATCAACCTTCCCTCCTCTGAGCTGGAATGCTCGGTGCAGCCCTCGACAGGGTAGTTACTGTGGATGCCAGTCCTATAATGCATTAGCTCTCATCCGTAAGAGACACTCAACCCCACTACAGTACTGAGCTAGGGGCCGCGGTGGCCGAGCGGTCAGACTGCTCACCTCCCACCAAGGTAAACTGAGCCACTCCCTGGTTGTCGCATGTGGTAACTGTGCCGGACGATGCAGCTAGTTGGTGGGTTTTATCGGGGTTCTCCCATTTCCCCCGCCCTTTCATTGCTCACCTCAATCACCCTCATTGACTCACAAGACCTCGCTGTTAAGAGCCGCCCAAATCTCTTTGCTCACTCACTACTGGGCTCCCCAGTCCTTGTGTTCCCGGCCCCACAGGAAATGCCATCTCCAATGGTACGCACCGTACTGGTCCAAATCACCTGTGTATAGTCTCCCGGCCACAATAAAACATGACAGTGGATGTTGGTGGGCATCCAATAGTGTGTTGCACGTGTCTTACGATTTCACGTACTGTATGCCAACAACCTCTCCTTGCCTGTAGAAAAATAGACCAGTCCTGCATTGCCATAGTTGCTCATGGGCGACCACTACTAAACCTTCAAACCGCTGTTGCTGTTGTTCAAAATGCTTTCCAAGTAGTGATGCACCGATTACGCTTTGCCAATTACGATTACACATTGAAGAACTAATAATTGCATTTGGACAAATGACACAGAAAAAAATGTTACCGCTTGAAAAATAACTCACCTGTGTACAGTGGAACCACTTCTTTACATTTTTCAAGGGACCAGAATAAAATGTTGCAAATTGCAGGCAAGTGTAAAAAATAAGTAATTTTATGCTGTGAATGGTGTAGATGGGGTAGAAAAATGTGTAAAATTGAACGAAAAAGTAGAATCAGGGTATGTAAAAGCAACAATAAGGCAGGCCTAGTTACAAATTTATGGCATAGCATTGGAAAATCAAACAACTTCCGGGTTCATATTCAAAAACATGAGCATTTTTAGATATTCTGGAAGAAGCTTATTTCTCTGTTCTGTTAGGATATTCCCAACAGTGGAGAATAACCTCTCCGATACTATAGAACCAGGTGGTTTGGACAAATATTTCAGAGTTAGTTCTTTTAAATGTGGATGATTACTGTCGAGCCACAAATTCAAGGGATTTAGATCATGTGGTGCAGTGAAAGTAGCAAGGCAGTATTGCACTTTGTCTGGAATCTGAAGTCTCCAAATGAGAAACACACTTCTAAGTGCTGTTGTAGTTATATTTATTTTCATTTTAATACTCTACTTTTATTATGAAAAATAAATTCAGCATTATACCACTTGAGGTTAGCAATAAATAATTTTGATAAGTATAATCCTTACATTTTGAAACTTAGGTAGGGAAACCCGAATTTCGCATAAAGATTTCACGACCAGTTGTATTTCAAAAACCTTTAGCATAGATCCACTTCTGTGATTGGATGATTTCCGTGTTGCACATCTTAGGTGTTTGCCCGCGAATCACAGACATGCAGATACCCATACGGTATTGAAATCCATGTGTGGAAATCTTTTTGCAAAATTAGGATGTCCCTAGCTAAGGATCTAGTGTGATTTTTTGTTTTGTTATAGAAAAAATATTTATTTTTTTTACAGAAAAATACACCTATCCAAAGTACGATATTTGTTATAGAACTGTGCCTCAAATTGAACTTCAAAAACATAAAATATTCGGCTGCAACATTGTTTCTAAAAGCCTAACTGGCAAAGGCATGACCATAGGTAGCTGATGAGCAGGACAGCGCGCAACCCTTGACAACGTGGCAGTTAACAACCAGAAGACCTTGCCCGGCCAGCTGTTTACACGTCTCTCTTCTACTTTCTCACGTGAAAAGAATTTGACCTCATTCGAGCCCATGGTTTTGTTTACAATTTTAGTACTTTTCAACTTGGATAATATTGCACTTTAACAAACTACCTAAAATGTATCACAAGACCATTTGGCAAACTAAATCAGCTGATTTGAACACGGTCTTAGTTTTCAGATTTGATTCAATGGATACCTAATATACGGTACTGTGTACGGATGTGTTGATACCACATTTTCTCAATAATCGATACCAGTTTCGATACCAAAACATTCTCACCATATTCAATGCCGATACTTTTCTCGATACCAAATTTAAATTGTCATAAACGCAAAACAAACTCACATTACACTTGAAACAAACGGTGGACGGACTGTAACTCAAACGTCCTTAACCAATGATAAACCAACAACACTGTCTCCTTCGATTCTATAGAATCTCATTTCCACAGCGAAAGCTGTAATCAAACTTTGCGGAAAATTATAGCTTAATACACCCATATTTTAAGATTTCAAAGTTTTTAAATTGTATTTTGCGACTTCAACAAAATTACTGGAACGTTTGTCAAAAATGGGTCAAAAATCGGTCCAATGACAGTCCTAATGAACTTACGTCTAGAAACAGCGAGGTGGTGTTTTAATCAGGTTCTACTATACCTCAATTATTCAATATAAGTACTACAGTATAAAATATTTAATTCACTTAGTACATCACTCACCAATATTGGGCCTCATTTGCAGTGGTGACGTGTGTTTCGCCAGAAGGGAAGAATACCTTTTAAATGTTTAATATTCCTGGCATTAATTTTATATATTAACTTAAGATTGACAAGCGCACTATAAAAATATTGTAGCTAGATAAGGGAAAAAATAATTAACAGCTGTACACAGGCAAATAATTACCTGCATCATTGCACTTCTAGTTCAAAACTAAATGACAGTTACATCACAAGTGATAAATTTTCAAAACACTTAATTGGCAACTGCTTTGTCTTAGTTGCATTTTATACGAAACAGTGAAGCCTCCATTAAAAAAATGTCTGTCTGATCTGAATCGCTGAATTTTTTTAGCATAGCAGAATGCTTTGATCTTTTCAAAAGCAGCACAAATAATGGCACAGAGTCCTCTGAGATTTGTGTATCATCTTCTGCCTATTCTTCACTACTTTCTGGAGCTCCGACTTCAGAACACGATTCATCAATGGTGTGGACGCCACAGGTGAAAAGTTCACCGCCAAAACATACATAGTATGCATTGACGTCTACGCCCTGGTTATTCAGCTTCTTCCAGTCTGCTTGAAAGTCAGTTATCAAGATATTTTTATTCTTATACACAAAATACAAAAAGAAAGTCATAAATTTCAGGAGCCGTTAATATTGTGTCTTGTGAGACGTTAAGATCTGGAACTACTACTAATTTGCTGCCTACTTTACTGAGAGTTTTGTGGTATTCGCTTGTGTTGAAACATATGCAGTTACAGGCAGTGATTTTTTTCAAAGGTTGACCCAAGAATGCTCTACTTTATTGTGAATCACCAATAGTAATATTCAAATTGTGTTACAATGGCTACTCTGTAATTCTGAAATTTCACTCACTTTCCATGATGATAAAGACTTCATCTTCAGAATTTCTACAGCCAAACTTAAATGTTTAAGTAAAGTAATAAACACAAAAGGTTTGAAACGTGACGCATGCTGGCATAATTATTAATTACGACTCTGCCTCATCTTCACGTGACGTCACGTCAACCCGAGCGGGGTTTGAACTCAGGACGACTTGCTTCCAGAGCCAACCAGCACACCTCTAGGCAAGAGGCAGTCTGTGCCATTATGTCAGACATCACGAGTCTGGTAATCACCCCTGCATGCAACAGAAGCCCAGCGCTCCCCCTAAACTCGTGGGAGCAACGCAAACCTGTACACAAGGAAAAATTACTACTTCCAATCTCCCCCGAAAGAATGCAGCCTGCGCCAAGGGGAGCCTCAGCCGGCCAACTATATACGTCAGCAGTTGTATACCCAGCAGCTCGCTGCACCACCTCGTGTGCTGGAGCTCTCTGCCTACAGCTTTCCTTACCAGAGATCAACCACCCTTCAGAAGTCTTCCACACCTGCTTCCAGTGACCCCCGAAGAAGTCTTCGACCCCCCATTACTCACTTCCACTCTGGTGGTGAACCCCGACTCCCTTATGGACAACAATATAGATTAGTTAGGGTCAGCTGTTCTTGTTTAGTTATGCCCNCCACTTGGTTAGTGAACCTCGAGTCGCTTCTGGAAAACAGTATAGATTAGTCAGGGTCATTTGTTGTAATAGTTACCTAGCCTATTTATGCTCTTGTTTAGTTTGACCCCAGGTTCCCTTCAACTGGTTTAACGTAGCTTACTTCCACCGGTTTCAGTTAAATTGATAGCTAGGAGATATTACTGGCCACCGTGTCTATTCCTCTCGGGAATAAGCACGTATTCTTACCTAACCCAGTGTGCTTATTCTCGGGTGATTGTGACTTCCTACCTCGTAGACATCAGACCGGCCCGAGGAGAAGCAGGAGACAGTGTCTTGAAACTACTTTGCCAAAAATAATGCAGGACTGCTGGCTGCCCTTAACCTGGAGCACGTACGTCACAAAAAAACCACACAGTAGATGGGCACCCATACTGTGGACCATGTACGCAAAGATACCTGGTGCACACGTATGGCAGAGCCCCAACCACTAGCAACACACGCGACGAAGCGGCTAGACATACAGGTCAGCTAACCCACTCCATCCACCGCATTGAACTTCGCCAGTTAGAGTGACCGGCCTGATTCTGGTTGGCGTAACCCCTTCTGGTTACATTCTTAACCAGGGTACTCGTTGCCTGCTCCTCTTTTGTGTGGTAGACTGAAGTACCTTCCCATACACCCTTCACTCATAGAAGAGGTCCAAGGTGGAGAGCTGAGAGGGCAACTACTGCCTCTAAACCTAGTCAGCTGCTCTGCAACCCAGTGCCGTCTGCTCTAAGCAGCCCCTCCACACGGGACCGAGCTCACGCAGCTCAACTGGCGAGGCCTCGTCCCCCAGCTCCCTCTTCCAGCCACCCCAGAAGATCGCGGGAGAGTCGCACCTGCTCGTAGTGCCACTGGACATCGCCTGCCCCTGCTTCAGGCCTGCGAAGACCAGAAGCCCGCCGCCAGAGCCCAGCTGACAACACCATCGCCGCCCCAGGACTTGGCTCCAGTTCCAGCCAGCAGCAGCCGAGCCAGGATCTACCCTGGGTGAAGCTCGCTGAAGATTAAAGAATGCCCTTGTCCAAACCGTCCGTGCGTAGAGCCGTCATCGCCACACTTGACTTCGTGCTGTGTCGAGGGGCCACACGCCTCACCCTATACAACAGCAGGGTTACCAATAGGTGACATATAATTCAAACTTCTCCTCAGTGAGTTTAGCCAGTGTGTCTGTCCAGCACGAAAGGAACCTATATCTAACGGTGACGTCGCAGCCATTTTTAACCAGACGTCACGCATGAGGTTAAAAACTAAATTTTTTAATTATTTATCCATTTCATTTGTAGTTTTAGTGAAAAAAAAAAATGCATATTTATTTAATTGATAATGGAAACAAAATCATATGAACACAAGGCTAACATACCATTTACTTCAAACACAGAATGGTGTGAACACAGAATCTATAACGGCGCNAATCATATGAACACAAGGCTAACATACCATTTACTTCAAACACAGAATGGTGTGAACACAGAATCTATAACGGCGCCAAACTTCTTATTAAATCTTGCCTGGGTTGTAACGTCTACAGCAATCTTTGTTGCCTTACGTGGTGCATTCTGTGCTAACAAAGAAAGGCAATCTTCCACAGACTTCACTACAAGTTCTTCCTCACTTGAGTCTCTGATGTGCGTGGGCACTGTCACATCATACAAGAGTCTCAGAAGCATAGAGAATATGACTGTCGCATGTTGGTGCAGCCTTGGACGTGCCAGCATCATGTAGGTCTTCAAGGCCTAAAACATTTGGCNAATCATATGAACACAAGGCTAACATACCATTTACTTCAAACACAGAATGGTGTGAACACAGAATCTATAACGGCGGCAAACTTCTTATTAAATCTTGCCTGGGTTGTAACGTCTACAGCAATTTTTGTTGCCTTATGTGGTGCATTCTGTGCTAACAAAGAAAGGCAATCTTCCACAGACTTCACTACAAGTTCTTCCTCACTTGAGTCTCTGATGTGCGTGGGCACGGTCACATCATACAAGAGTCTTAGAAGCATAGAGAATATGACTGTCGCATGTTGGTGCAGCCTTGGACGTGCCAGCATCATGTAGGTCTTCAAGGCCTAAAACATTTGGCAACCAGAAAAATTATTTTCATTATATATAAGCACACACAGCATTTTTGTGGTAAGTTTTAAACACAATACAACCTAGTGTCGCATACTCTCACCACGTCCAAAATGAAGAAGAGTTGCTAAATGATGCACAGTTTTGAATTCTGGAATTGAATTAAATATTCCAGACTCCAAATATTCACTTTGAACACCTTTTGAAGTTTGGTGTCGAATACCAGTAACATAAAATATACAAACTAGGGATGTCGAATTTGATTCTTTGAATACCGATTCCTTTGCATTATGATAAACTTCAAAATCGAGTGTCTGACTACCTTGATTCTTAATGATCATTAGCAAATTTAGTTAGCTTCAAACATAGCTAGGGACACCTGTTTTACGCAAGGTGCGAAATAGCGAAGTTTTCATGCAATTTGTTTTAAGTTATATAAAATTGTGACAATCAAACACTTTGCGAAAAAAAAAACAAATAATTGTGTACGATTGACATTGAAGTGATCAATTTTAGAATGTTTGCATAATTAATCGCTAGTCAAAACGACTTTCGATAGTATCGAATGAGGCGTTAACAGCTTGAAACTACATTTGTTTGGGTTATCAGAAAAAGCGTTGATTTATTGAACTGGATGTTAAAATTTCTGATAGTGCAGTATAAGTTACAAAGGGAGATTTTAACATGTTTCATAATATCAATGTTGCAGTGTGGAAGTATTACAATAAAACATAAAGAGAATATGTGTACCTTACACAAAGAAACTGCAACAGCACTGCACGTAAGCATGAACAATATTGATTGGTCTGGCGCAACTAAACGTTTCGCTAACCTCAACATCATTGGCGGAGAAAACTAAAATCTAAAAAAACTAGTACATTACTTCAACCAAGCTCGTTTTTATGGTGGGAAACATGAATAAACACATTCAATTTATTTAGTTGAATCTTTTTTTAGGTTCATATAACTTAAAAAAATTATGTGCAAGTTGTAGGTAGCAGTCTTGATTGAAGCAATTTTTTTTTCAAGTTTACCATCACCAAATATTTTATAACTGTAGGTTATGGTATCTGTATCGAGGTGGAATTGAGCAGAAGATTTTGGAATAGGAATCAAGAATCGGAATAAACAAAAATTAAATTTTGACATCCCTAATATAAACAATTCCCATTTTACAATATGCTTTGCACACATGAATGTACAGCTATAATAAAGGGCTAGGCCTACATATCAGATCTAAAATAAGTTTCTTTGTAAATTCAATTTGTTTTGCAGAAATTTGCAATAACTGTGATGTAGTAGTGAGAAAATGACACTTTCCTAACATCAGGCAGCAGAACTTCCAATTTTATAACAGATAATCCTACAAAAATTATACTGTGTTCATTTATCGTCGACACATGTAATATTAGACCCACATATCAAATCTTTCATCATCAATTCTAAATTTTTTTCTTTAGAAAATTGCTACAATTAAGAAGTAGTAGTGAGGAAATGATACTTTTGTGACATAAGGGAGCAGAATTTTAAATTTTACACGTAACCATAGAATATGGTATTTATTTATCATGGACATGTAGGATTAAGACTACGTACTTATATTTATCACTGTCAATTCACCATAACTGTGCTGTGACAGTACGAAAATGACGCAAGAGATGGGGAAAGGGGAGTACCCAGAGAAAACTCGCTAGCCAACAACAAAGTCCACCACATCTCCCATACGTGAAAATCAGACATGACCCCAGCAGGAATTGAACCTGGACTGCTCTGGTACGGGGTGGACATGCTAATCACACGACCACCATAGCCCCAGCCGAGGTCGACCTCACACACACGATACGCTGGCCGGTGGGCCCACAAACCACCGTGGACTGGCAGCAACCGCCCACCTGAAGAGTAGCGACAGCTGTNCGATACGCTGGCCGGTGGGCCCACAAACCACCGTGGACTGGCAGCAACCGCCCACCTGAAGAGTAGCGACAGCTGTTTCTCGCTCAGCTTGGCCGGCCACCTCTGCGTAGTCCTGGACGACACGTAGAATACGCTTGCTCCAACGCACGACGACTACTCCAGCCACCTCCAGCAGGCGAGGCAACGAGTCTATGTACACTTTCCTCATCGAAGACCTACTCTCCATCTCCATGTTCCTGAGNCGATACGCTGGCCGGTGGGCCCACAAACCACCGTGGACTGGCAGCAACCGCCCACCTGAAGAGTAGCGACAGCTGCTTCTCGCTCAGCTTGGCCGGCCACCTCTGCGTAGTCCTGGAGGACACGTAGAATACGCTTGCTCCAACGCACGACGACTACTCCAGCCGCCTCCAGCAGGCGAGGCAACGAGTCTATGTACACTTTCCTCATCGAAGACCTACTCTCCATCTCCATGTTCCTGAGGACGATTTCGAGTACATCGTCGAACCTGCACCACTGCACACGTGCAACGCAAACGCATTTCAGCAACGTTCCTTACTCATCTACCTCTCCACATTTCACTCATCCATCAAGTATACAGTAGAATATCTATACAAAGTACAGAGGAACTTCAAATTTTATATCTAACACATAGAAATACTTTATACTTAACAAGTATTTAATAATATTACTACGTACATATATTTGCAGGAGGGAATATGAAAGATGTAGGCTACTTTAAAGTTTTAAGTTGAGTACTTTATACTGAGATTTCAGTGTACTTCCCACCAACAAATAATAAATGTATCTTGGTTCAAAAATTCCTCCCAGCACATACACACATAACTTGAATGATTAAAAAATATTGCATTTGCACACATGCAAGAGTGTCTTTAGTGACTTTTATGCCACCAATAGGAATTTATAAATACTGTAATCTATCACCACATAATTTCAGTAGATATAGACTATTCACAGTAAAGTGAACACTTTTGAAAACCCTCTCATTGGGAATCATAGCCAAAAAATATATTTTATTTTAGCTTTAGATGCTAACTTCCAAGTTCAGTGGAATTTACACACTATGCTTATTACTTACATGGCAATACTTATTTAAAAAGGTGGTTAAAGGATAAAAAAAATGGCTGAAAGGAAAAAGTAACTAGGGCCTCAAAAGTGTTCATTATACCGTGAACAACCTATAATAAAAATGTACTAATAACATTCTGCTGCCATTTTCTGGGCCTGTGATAATTTTGGCAATGCAACGTTTCATTTCATTTCTCTGTTACATCTTCCAAAATTTCAATTCAACAAAATTAAATGCAAACTTATCTAGTCTTGCATGAGCTATGTTTGACTGAATCACTAGTTTTAAAAATCTAACGTCTCCGTTGAATTTGCTGCACAGACAAAACAAGTAGTTACAGAAAATGGAGTTCAGCTAGTTACAGGTCGGACTGCACAATTTAAGAGTACTTTTTAAGACTCTGTATATTAACAATGCTCTTGCAGACATGGAAAATCATTGATCAATAAAGCATTTTAAGTACAATACATACACTTTCAAAAGATGAAACCATATCCGAATGAAATGTACTAAAGACAAATGACATGTTACTGTGCATCAAATTTTAATTAATGTATATGCAGAAGGTAAACTTCACAAATGTGAACATCAAAAAATTTGAATGAACCAAAGTTAAAATTCTCATGAATTATTAGTAGTAATCATCTATATTAGCTTAAGAGACTAGTATATTCTCTTTTGTAGCATGTGTATAAATGACACAATATTTCGAGATTTGAACTGTCCGCCTTTGACATTAACTTTCCCTAATCTGATGGCTTCATTCCAACACCAGCCCTCCTTTCCGTGAAGGTTATTTATTCATATTTTTATGAATTGTTATGTTGCTTTCAATGTAATTCATGATTGTCTTGATTCCTGATTTTTATTGTACTTGTAATATTTATGCTGTTGTATTTATTACCCCGTCTACTTTTCAAGGCCCCTGGCTGTTCTACACACACAAAGATTTATAAATATTTTAATAAATAATTGATTACATGGCGACCACAGGAACAGAGACTGAATAATTCCTCGCAGATTCCCAATTTACATTTAGATAATCCAAGAATATGTAAAAGGACAGACATTCAAGTTCTCACAGTCTCGTACATGTCGACATGCACACACACAAAGGAGGACATATTTTTCATGCGGTTGCGCGATTGCAATGTTTAACTGGCTTCGGTCAACTTCATCAGGCGGCGAGTTGTAGGTCAGTGCAATTTCGTGGAAGGGCAATGTTGGTAGTAAACCTAGCGGCCAGGTGGCAAACTAGGGTGCGGCGGGAAAATTGAAATGTTGCTTGTATAACTGTTGATTATCTTATGTTGAGGGCCTGGCAGCTGCCTGATTTTGTTATGAATTGATAAGCTAATTCCCAGTATTTTGAGTACTGAGCTATTGCTTGAAGGTGGTAGGCCTCTCATGACTCTCGTACAGTAGCAGGAGTAAAGATCCTTGTTGTGTGGGTAATTAAGTTTTGGGGGCCTTTCTGGAAAAAAAAACCCGAAAAGTGGTATATTTCCACTCTACTAATCACGTAGAACACGAATATACTAGGGGCATTAACTTACGACTAATTTCTTAACATGTGCTCACCTAACCGAACAGAACCTAACTTCACGATAGATGAATCACTATTTTAAGTTTTTAACTAACCTAGGATTGTAAACTAACAGTAATATAAGATTATACAATATTAATCAAATCTCTGATCAACACCATACAATCACAGACTAGATGGGAACCCTATAATCGTACATTATTTTTAAGAACTGCAATCCTGGGTTAGTTAAAATAGCTACAATCCTAGGTTAGTTTAAAATTGTAAAATAGTGATTCACCCATTGTTAGGTTCTGTGGGCACATATTATACAATTAGTCATACGTTAATGACACTACTATAGTCGTGTTCTACGTTATCTACCAATAATCCTAGGTTAGTTGAGAAAGAATGTGAAATTGTGGGGTAAAAACATCCGGAAAAACCTTGTTTGAATTACATAATATAACTACATTTGCACGTTAAGCTACCTGTTAGGATTTGTGGGTTTTACACTTAACTACGAATTTAGGATTTTAGGGATTTAAAGGAGCCGTAAAACACACCAACATAATATCAATTTCCTGACCAATGTAGGCAGGTGGTACATACCTCTGTCAACGGTCAATTCAACCACAATTGACTCCATGAAATTACAATCTTCCACAAAGCGCCACATACACGCATATAACGCACTGAAACACTCGTTTACAGCCGAATATATACACAGAAGCACTCATTAATATGCTAATATAACGCAGAAACGTAGTCTTGCTTGCTTTCTTCGTTTTAAATCACGAACGGAGCAACACCTAACTCACCACGACCCACACCTGTAGCCACACACTGGCATACTAACGTATGACCCGCGATGACACATGTGCCCGCTAGATTGTGTGAGATATTAAATGCGCAGCCATTATTAATGGCGGTAGACATTAATAAACGTAAACATCAAATTTTGCGATTTCTTTAAATATGTTCTACTTATTTTAACATTACACCGTCTTGAATATGAACAAGGTAAGCTGTGCAGAACCAGTTAATGCAACTTTTGTTGGTCAAGGACGTTTCATTCACAAACGTAAACAAACTGTCTGGAAGTCATTTTGCAATTTTGTTCAATTTTTAAAAATATGTTGTACTTATTTTAAAGCTACGCCCCTAGTATATTCATGTTCTACGTGATTAGTAGAGTGGAAATATACCACTTTTTGGGTTTTTTTTTCTCCCCAGAAAAGCCCTTAAACTTAATAATTACAGTTGTGTGATGTTGCGTGTACTGCCACTAGTTTGTCTTGTAGGTTGTGGATGTGACCATCTACGGCTTGTTTAGTGTCTGCTCTGTGGCCATTCATTCTCTGCCCGAGTGTGTTGGTGGTGAGGCCGATGTATTCTGCATTACAGTGTTGGCACTGTAGCTGATTAATCAGATTTTCTATTGCACAGTTATAGTTGCCTTGGATGTGGTAAGTACGGCTAGTGAGTCTGCTATTGAAAGAAGTTGAGGCTTGGTGGATGGCACAGGAGCCACAGAGTGGGCTATTGCAGGAGTGGAATCCTCTGGGGGCGATAGTCTGGTTGGCATTTGTGGTCGGCTGCAGCTTTGGACGAACCAGTATGTTGCTGAGGTTAGATAGCCTTTTGAAGAACACTCTGGGCATTTTGGAGAGCAGGTCTAGTGCTTGTGGTGAAGAATCCAGAATTTTGTATCCAGAGTGGAGAATGGTTCTGAGTTTACTCAGACCTTTATGATATAGGACCACCAGGGGCATATCAGAGTTGTTGACATTGGTTTGTGTTCCGTTTTTGAGATGGCTTGCTGAATCTGTTTGTGGACGAGGTGCCTGGGGTAGCCCCTGTCGAGGAATGCTCCGCCTATTTGTTCACACTGTTTGTTGAGATCATTGTTGGTGGAGCAGATACGTTCTGCTCTAGTGGAAAGACTGTAGGATGGGGATATTTAGACATGGTGTGGGTGGAAACTGTTGAAATGCAAGTACTGGTGGTGGTTGGTGAGTTTGGTGTGTCCAGCAGTTTGAATTGTGCCATTGTGGAGAGTGAGTTCAACATCCAGGAACATGGCATGTGTTTTGGAGTATGACGAGGTGAACTTGAGAGAACTGTGTGAGTTTAAATTGTTCAGAAAGTGAATTAAGCAGTCTACAGTGAAAGACAATAAAATTAAGATGATGTCGATGAAAAGCATCCAGCAGTGTGGTTGGGTTGTTTGGCGACAGGAAGTTTTCTTCTAACCTGCCCATAAACAGATTGCCATAGGATGGGGCCACACGTGTGCCCATCGCTGTGCCTTTGACCTGAAAGTAGTGTGTATCCTGAAATCTGAAGTTGTAGTTGCAGAGAGTTAACCTGGCGAGTTAAACAAGGAATGCTGTGTGAAGGTCTTTACTTGAGGTAATATTCTATGGCCGACGGTCCAGATGAGAGAGGGGGGTGTTGGTATAGAGAGATGTAACATCTATGGTGACCATGTATGCAGCTTGGGGAATGGTGCCCAGGTATCTCAAACGTTCAAGAAAGTGGCCCAGTCGCCTTGACGTATGACGAAAGCTGCTGAACCCAAGGTTGAAAATGGGCACCTACAAGCGCCGAGATTCTCTCAGTGGGGCCGCCGATTCCTGATACAACGGGACGACTTGGGGGTGGCCGTTGCTCCTTGTGTATCTTCGGAAGCAGATATAGAACTGATGTGGTGGGTTTATTTGGAGTAAGCAGTTTAATTGAAGCCTCAGATAGGTCTTGGAGGGGGCTCTGGGACGCAAGGAATTGGTTGATATTGTTGCAAAATCTGGTGGTTGGGTCTTTTCGTAGGTATTTGTAGGTAGAAGTGTCCTTGAGTTGTTCTCTACTTCCAGAGTGTAGTCTGTTTTGTTGAGAATCAATGTGGTTGTGCCTTTGTCAGCTGGCAGTATCTTCATGTCTGGGTTGTCTTGGAGATTTTTGGTGGCATTTCTTTCTGAAGAGGTTATGTTGGTATTTTTAGGTAGTGAGTTTTGTAAGGGGGGAGTGTCCCAAGTGGATGGGGGTGCAAACTTGGTCAGGACCGGTACATGTGATCTGCTTTTGTGGGGTGGTTGTGCCTCTCTAGTGGTTGTGCGTGGGAATGGCTCAGGCAGAGTTGGTGTGGTGTGTGCCGGTGTGGGAAGGTTGAAGCGAGACAGGGTTTCCGGTCGACTAGAGGGTGGCAGTGGTGGTTTCTCGAGAGAGAAGGTGGTAGGCAAGGGGTCAGTTTCCAAGGCTTCCTCGCACACTTTTCCGAGCTTAACTAATTTGTTGTGGTGCCCACGTATGGCCCTTTGTGTTGTGGCATGTAAGATTTTGTTGGCTTGGGCCAGAAGAGGTGATTTTGTAAGTGTGAGTAGCTTGATGTTTAACAGTGATTAGGTGCGGTGGTGATTCATAATTGAGACACAGTGTTTGTGGATGAAGTCTGTCATGGTCAGAGAATGCAGGTTTGATAACGTCAAGGCTTTATCCCTGGCTTGTGGTGGCATGGCAAAAAGTGTTGATTTTGTTATAAGTTGATGAGCTAATTCCCAGCTCATCAATTTACAACAAAATCCAGGCAGCAGCCTGGCCTTAACATAAGATAATCACAGCTCCAAACCACGCTCATCAGCTATACCAGCAAATTTTCAATTTTCCCGCAGTTTTCTAGTTTGCCACCCGGCCGCTAGTTTTACTAACAAAAGCGCCCTTCCACCAGATTGCAATGTCCTACAACTCGCCGCCTGATGAAGTTGGCCTAGTCAGCAAAACGTTGCGATTGTGCAACCGCGTGAAAAATGTGTCATCCTTCTTTGTGTGTGTATGCGCTTGTGCGTGTGTGCGTGTACCTGTCGACAAGTACTGCATTGTGAGAACTTGAACACCTGAACTTTTGGTAGCCCAAGCAGCCTACTTGTAGCCTTAAATCTTAACTTCACTTAGTTTTAAAAGTTAACTTACTCATGTGCGTTCAAGAATAAATGAACACAGAAAATGGTTATTATAATTTTAGACAGTTCTTAATTAAACACTGGCAAGCAGCCATTTTATGGATGGGAGCTACGACAGCTTAATGCCACGCCTTACACTGTTGTCCTTGTCGGTGGCAAGGTGTCCACGCTCCAGTTTGTCCAACACCAGCAGCAAACATGACACGAGGGGTCCCACCAGCGCTGGCTCCCGTTCGTACAGCATGCGCTGCAGGGCTTGAAACACAACATCCCCTTGGCCATGCCAACTCAGCTCTGCACGAGTCTGCAACAGCAGCCTGCACTGGTACCAAGAGTAACACGCACATGCCGGCGGTAGGAGTGTCACCGGCGGTAGGAGTGTCAAAGTGTTAAGTGTTGGTAGTCCTGACATTTTTTGTTTAATTTATTGTTTGTGTGGTTATACATATCACAGTAAATAAATATTCTGGGAATACAACTATTGTCCGTCTCATATAAGTTGGTGAGATTCTGACAGTCTGTGAGTGGAAAATACGCGATAAGAAAGAGTTCCTAGATTAATTAATACATTTTATTTTACGAGGTCACAAAACAGTGGACAAACTTAACTTCGTGATTAAGTAGTAATGTATAGGTGTTCAAAATGAAATGCACAAAAAAAGATCTATATCCAAATGAAAAGCAACTTCAAAACCTTTTTCATGTCGTATCCCCCTCCCCCCCCCCTCTCCAACCATGCTTTCCATACGTGCTTGATATTAATTCCAAAAGCATACAGAAATATTGCATAATATTGTTGAATTATTTTTANAAGCATTCAAAAATATTGGATAATATCATTGAATTATTTTTTTTAATAATTTAACAAAATTATATTTTAAACTCGCGTCGTTCCGAGCCAGTAATAGAAGAACATTCAACTTTTAAAAAGACACTATCTATTGAGCAATGCAAACGGCTCAAACCTCGCTATGCCATGCTGTGTGCGCCATCTATCTGCTCTTTCCCAAAGCATTACCAGCCAGAGAAGAAAGCTTTCGTGCTAACAAATTTACAAACAGATACCAATAGTTTTATTTATCCGCGAGCTCTGCATAATTTTTAAAGTAACATCTATTTCGTGTACAGCGATTTTGAGTACTAGTAATTTCTATTCGGCCGGTAATCATTCGTCTACGTAAATTATACACCATATTGTTCTCCCGAAAACCTATTTCCTTGTTTCCGAAGAAAGTGGGACATGCCTGAATAGTTTTTAAGCAATTCTAACGTTATTCTACGTCACATATTTCCAACTGGAATATATTAGCAATACTGTCCAAAGTGTAATAATAGCTACAACTACTGTCTCGCAAATTTTAACACAAATTCACTCTCTCAGACAAATTAAAAAAGAGTTAGCAAATATTTAATTTTTTGCAAGGTTTTATATTTTTACTTTTATAAACTACTAATTTTTTTACACAGATGTCAGTCTAAAATATTTTAAAATTTGTTTAGTATTACAGTACAATGGCAAGTGGATTAGCTGATGTTTTGATAAAAAATACAGCCTCCACACTTGACGCACCATCTTATGGCGAAAGGATACATAAACGAAAAGTAAACATCGGCGCTACTTTCGTCGAACTGTCAGAATCTCGCCAACTTACATGAGACAGACTCTATTTGCCAGAAAAGGTAGAAATCAGTTATAAAAGTCCATATTATTTTTTACTTTTATCGCATAACTTCCACAGAAATATTTAAGCTTGTCATTAAAAGCAATGCACCATGAGTTTAACGTGTTCGAGGCACAGAAGTTAGAGAGCCATACTGGCGACACTAACACGCACGCGTAGCGCCTCATTGCTCCTATGCGCAAGGCGCGCAGTGTTTGTCAGCGCGCTGTACTATGTAAATTAGATCTGCAACAGTGGGATTTTATTGCATTGGCTACATGGTACAAAATCACATATTTAGAACTTTCCTACAAAGTGTCCTTAAGTGGTAGGAGAAAAATACAACCACGGTGATGTAGATTGATCTGCGGACTTTCATCGCACGTAATAAAATTCCACTGCTACAGATCTAATTTACATGGTACAGCGCACTGACAAACACTGCGCGCCTCGCGCATAGGTGTGCGTGCTAGTGTTGCCCGTATGGCTCTCTTACTTCTGTGTCTTGAACACGTTAAAAAAAAGCTCCTGTGACCATGTGCTCGTAAGCCACTTGTCTACTGGAATGTATCTACTATAGGTCAAGCCAATGGGTATATTCATCACTGCATAACTTAACTGTTCACGACACATGAGGGTGTTCTCATAAGAGCCATTCTCGACAGTCTTGCCAGGCTACCTTTTACACGAATAGAAATATGCTGATCAATGATCAATGGAGTGAATCACCATCATTATCTTATGTGAAACTTGCCTCACAATGGTAAACTTGAAACACAAAAGATTGGGAATGATCCGAAAATTGTGCTTTACAATACTCGCTCTCATGGTGCATTGCTTTTAGTGACAAGCTTAAATATTTCTGTGGAAGTTACATTGTAAAGCCGGGCAAAACTCACGATGTCACAAAAGAAAACAAATCTATCTTAAAACCTAGGAATAACACAACATACAGTAGCGCAAAATAATGATGGTTACCCACACTATTACCACAAATTAACAGATGAAAGCAACAGGTTTAGCAGTACTGCAGATCTGTGTCCAATGACACACTATATACAGAACTATTGTTCCGGCTTATAATCTTTCTCTAATATTTGTGACAAACAAGTGGTTCAAGTTCAACTTCCAAAGGTATTTATTAACCTTAGGCGTCACTTTAAGCCCCAGGTCATATGATTTCCAGCCAATGTTTGTCATTTGAACATGTATTCAACTTGTACAAACGAATATACAGATATACCCCACAATAGAAAAATACTACCACATAAATTATTAGACCCATCACACATTTTTCAAAATTAATCAAATAATTTGAATTACTACTACATTACGAACACTGTCACCACAATACCAAATCTTCTAACAACCAAAAACTATCTAAACTGTTATCTGTATGGCACTTTACTTGGTTGGCATCTTTTATTTCCAATATTTGTTATCTCTGTGTTTAACTTTGAAAGTAAATATTCTTACCACATTTTCAACTATATGCTGCAAGCAAGAAATCCCAAGTAGTTGGTTCTCTATCTGAAAATCATCCACGATAATCAGAGCTGTTGGAAGCACGAGGCTTAGGTAGTCACTTAAATATGGTGCCTGGGAAAAAAAAAATTACAACATTAAATGCCACAAACACAGTACAATATGACAACTGTAATGCCTAAATTACACTCTAATTAAATATATTCCCAAATGATATTACTGCAGCAACTCGCAGCGCACAACTAACTACACTGTACAAAGAGAAATGCATGGAAGAAAGTGAACACAACAGACATACCTAGAGATCCATGAAATTCGGAAGTACTTTCAGAGGCATGTTAGAATTCAAGAATATATAGGTCTACTCCTGTCCTTTCGTGATTGGACTATTGTTGTTTGAACACACCCAGAACAACTCTCTAGCCAATTGTAATGATGCCGTTAATACTGATTTATTTGGAACATTTAGTTAATTTCCTGTTTTGCNTTGGTTTTGCAAGGAAATATAATTGTTTTCCAGTATTTCAGACTTTTGGCCGTGTTTGTACGTGTATCTGTCAAGAGTTTGATTTTTCCTGAAGTCGTAGTTGAGGTTGCATCGGCGGTTAGAGATAGAGCTATTACGTTGTTCGTAGGTGTTCTTTCATTCAGAGTACATTCTGGAATGTCAATTGTTTAATTCCCACCTAGCTTGGCTCGCATGTTAAAGCGGTTGCAACAGGGTTGTGTGATGCCATTATTCTGTTACTTTTTTGGCACCGTGATGTGAGGAGTGGGGGTTGAGCGCAGTGGCAATGTGAGTTGTGAGCGTCTGCTCCTAATTCCCCCATTTCTCACAACTTGATGAAATCTAAGAGGAAATTATCACACTCGTTATTTTTCCTTTCATGTTTCTGCCGAGTGAGTGAACCGAGCTGTGGTTTCAGTCGTCGATTTTGGCGTATGCAAGGTTACAAAAATGGCTGCCTAACCGCGAGGCGAGAATTGTAAACCCGCCTGAAGATTCATTACACAGTAATAAAAAGGAAGAAATGTCATAGCCATCAAATGCAACAATTGTGAGTAAAAAAAAGAAGTCGCCATAGCAAAAGCCATTAAGTAAACAGTTCTGGTCTGAGTTACATACGTGTATATAACTGATAAGTCTATGCGTCTACCAAATGAGTTCACAGAATTCACGTAACTCTATGCATAACCAAACAAAATGCACCATAATGTTGAGATGCAGGAACTGAAAACACAAATGCGAAGCTACTAGTCTGCAAATGGCTTATAATGAACTGTCTTAAATACATCCAAGTTACAGGTAATGGAAATGTTTGATTTACTGTATACAAAGAATTACTACTTCTATGAAATATGTATTTGTTAAGGTTTTTTTAAAATACTGTTTGGTTCCAATGTGATAATTTAGACCAGCAACCAGGGTATATGGTCATCAAACAAAGTCATACCGCCAGTCATTAATATGAGTTAAAAAGCTACGATTCTTTCAAAACCACACATGTCCTGGGACAAAATTTGCCTCAAGAATGTCTAAGCTCAACAGTTACTAAAATTTGTTAACTTATTTCAAAATAATGCCAATTCAAATATAAAATTATTATGTCTAACCCTTAATCAACTAGGTATAAAGAACATAGTTTGGACCATAGTAGATCAGCATTCTTCAGGGCATTAGCAAATCATGCCATTATACAATATTGTCATATGACAAAACACTATTCAATATGTACTGTTGATATTGGATTACAGAGCTACAGTACGATAAAACAAGGAAAGAATATATACAAAATTTGACAAAATTACAGAATGAAATTAAATTTCAAAAGTTCAGAACCAAAGTTCAGGATTCAATTTATATGAACGAAAGAATATAGACATATTTGAACAGTCTTACAGCTTCCCGTTGATGTAGGCATTGCTGCCATCATCAGGAACAAAAGCCCTAATATTGCTAAGACTGGTGCCTCTTCTTCTCACGCCCGTGGGGCCGCGGTGGCCGAGCGTCTAATTGTCTCCCACCAAGGTGAACCGGGTTCAATCCCCGGCCAGGTACTCCCAGATTTTTGCATGTGGGAATCGTGCCGGACGATACCATTGGTCGCGGGTTTTCTCAGGGATCTCCAGTTTCCCCGATCCTTTCATTCCGGCGCTGCTCCGTACTCACCTCGATCACCCCCATCGGCTCTCAAGACCTCCCTGTTAAGAGCCGCCCATGTCTCTTCACTCACTCATTCTCATGCCCGTGAACAATTAAACTGACAGTGCACCTCTCAAACATACTGCCTAACATTATAATGCGGCAGTTTAACAAAATTTGACAAAATCTCCAGCACATAAGTGATGCTGGGCTGCTGTTCACGAGAGACAGAAAGAAAGTAAAGGCGCTTACAAAAAAGGCATTATCTCGCCGGTATTCACATATAAGACAATTTTAAATTGATCACACTTAGGTCTAAATAAATATCATTAATATCTCTTCATTATATTACATGATAAGCTAAATCACACTGCTTTAGGCCCAGACACAATTGCTATAAGCACATCACTAGTACAACATGGTATTATACACAAGAGTTAGACCCCCCCACCCCCCTAATCCAACATGACAACGCACAGTCACGCACAGAAGTAAGCACACACCTACGCACAGTATTAGTAACAAGAAATGTTCAACTCAGTTTAACTATTCCTAAATACTTTTGCTGTGCATAGTTGTTCAGCCAATCAGAAGCCTTGAATGCTGTACTAAGTATTCAAGTAGTAAATTGGTTTATGAAATAAGAAAGAGTGTGTATTTATTAATCAAAAGTGTTTCTACTTAAAGCACACAGAAGTCTTTATTCAAATTTCTACACTACACAGTACACTCATTCCTCTCCCCTTTAATCAATAACTCCACGTGCACATAACTCCCCCCCCCCCNTCTTTCCCATACTGCCAACCCAACACAGTTGTAATTCTACATCCACCCTCAATTCTGCAATCCAGTAACTCCTAACATGTTCCTGAATTTTTTAAATTTTGACCTAACCAGACTCTCTGTGAATGTGTCAGCTACTTGCTGCTCCGACCACACAAAAACCAACTTTACATTATCTGCTGCAACTTCTTCCCTTATTAAGTGTGACGATATCTTTTGGTCTCCAGGGTATTTATCATCTCAATTGAAGACTGATTATCCTCAAATACCACTACAGGTTTAAAGCTAATGTTACGTGCCTCCTCAAGTAATTGGAACACACATTTACGTACTCTTATACACTGAGACACAGCAACATACTCAGCTTCACTGCTACTAACAGATACATTTTTTTTTCGACCTCCAAACAATACAGTTACCAAACAAATTCAAACAATAGCCTGTCACACTTTCACAATCCTCACTATCGTTAGCAAAATCTGAATCCACATAGGCACACGAGTAGCCGTTGACAATTCTTTCTTTAGCAAACGCTAAGCCAAAGTTCTTGGTAGACTTTAGATACCTCTACACCTTTTTCAAATATTTCCAACGAGTTTCTCTGTAGCAGTTTTGGGACTTGGAAAAATATGTTACAGCAAAGCTCAAATCTGGTCTACTACCAATCATTATGTACATCAGACTTCCAAGTACTTCTCATCTGAAGTACTAACACCAAGAGATGAATCTGTTTCAATTGAAACAAACAATGATTTACAGTCTACCATATTAAACTGAGACAAAACGTTAACAATTAATTGTGCCTGAGTTAGTACTATTCTGTTTTTTGTTATTTACATCTGTATTCCCAAAAATGTAATGTCTTTGTTATTACTAAACTCTTTCATTTTGAAGGATCTCATCAACCCAATCTTAAGTGCATCCAACACATTAACATCAGACACTAGGATTACATCATCCACATAAATTAAAATAAATGATGACTTATTGAAATACAGACGTGGATCAACAGCGGACCTACTAAAATTCAGTTCATCTAAACCCTCATTGAATTTCTCATTCCACCTTTTTGGAACTCTTTCAAACCATACAGTGATTTTAATAGCTTGCACTAATCTTTACACCACCACTTCCTAGGACATCTCCTGAAATGACACCTTCTGGAATGCAGATATTTCCTGGAACACTACTGGGATTGATACCACCTTCTGGAATGCAGACATTTCCTGGAACACTACTTGGATTGATACCACCTTCTGGAATGCAGATATTTCCTGGAAAACTACTTGGAATGATACCACCTTCTGGAATGCAGATATTTCCTGGAATGCCACCTGGATTGACACTTTCTGGGATGCTGATTACACTTCGTGGGATTCTGCCTGGGTTGCCACNTTCATGGGACTCTGCCTGGGTTGCCACATTCTTGGATGTCTCCTGGGACAACACCTTCAGGGATAACCATGTATACAAGATATTTCAGACATCCATTAAAAAATGCTGATTTCACTCTTGACCCTTGCTTGTGATAAGTAGCTAGTTTCTTCAATTTCTACCTGATCATTTGGTCCTATGGATTCTAAACCATGAAAATCCCCTTCACCATCCTCACTCTTGCACTTAATTTTTTCAGACAGTTCTGGTTCATTTGATTTGCCACACCCTGTTCCTTCTTTCAGTTCAACAGAAATTCTTGCAATGTTTTCCCTCAATACAACACACTTAGTATCTTCCCTAAAAACTACATTGCAAGATACTGTAATTTTCCGAGTTGCGAATCAAAAAATCTATAGTTTCTTGAGTCACCTTCGTACCCAACAAATATCAACTTCTTAATTTTTCCAGACAACTTTTCCCACTTCTGCAGAGGGACTAATGCATTTGCTTCACTTCCGAAGTCATGTGTGCATTGACGATGCCTTCTCGCCAGTCCATTTTTCATAAGGGGTCATGTCCTGTGTCGCTGAATTAGACATGCGATTTAGAAGGTCCACTACAATATTCACTGCTTCTGCCCATAAGTCCAGTGACATGTCCCTAAAGAAAGCATCGATCATGCACTCTCCATAAAAGAGAGAGAGAGAGAGTGTGTGTCTCTCTCTCTCTCTCTCTTTCTCTCTCTCTATCTCTCTCTCTGTGCCCATTCATGCTGTTCAGGTGAATATGGGGCAGTTGTTTCCAAAACTATTCCTTGAGAACATAAACATTCCTTGAAGTGACTCTTAATGAATTCACTTCCATTATCAACCCTCAACCTTTGCACATTATTGCCAATCTTATTCTTACACATGTTCACCACTTCTCCAAAACATCTCAGGAATTCATTTTTATGATTGAGAAACTTCACAAACTTAAAGGATGAATAGTCATCCTTAAACAGGGAAAAATACCTGCGCCCTTTGACAGATTGTTCAGACATAGGGCCCCACACATCACAATGGATCAACTCACCTGCTTTTACCGCCCTCTCTGTAACTTGCAAGAAAGGTAAATTGTGTTGCTTACCATAGATACAGCCTTCGCAGAAAAAATCTTTCGGTCTAACCAGTTCAACCCCACTCACTAAGTTCTGCACTGCAGTGAGGTATTTACTATTTACATGGCCAAGACGTTCATGCCAAAGCTCAAAATTGTTTTCAGCTACATTAATTTCAACACCATTACTTCTGGATGTCTTGAAAAGCACTGTGTAAAGGTTGTCGTCCTCCCATACATGCACAGCAGCTAATCTCCCGTACTCGTAAACTTCAGCGTTGGTTCCATCTTTAACTATCACCATTCCTTTTTTCTTAGTTGACCTTCGGAAAATAGGTTTCGTCTCAACTCCGGCACAAACATAACATCATTAGTAGTTGCTTCTGTCCAAACACCATTCAAAAGCCGTTCAATCTCGACAGTACCTGTTCCCTTCACAGCCAAGTTTATATTGTTCCCAAGAACTACATTTTCACTCACTTCCACAAAGTCATACAAAATATTGCGCAAATATGTCATATGGCAAGATGCTCCACTATCTATTGTCCATCTCACTTCATTGGTTGGGATATCACGGGCTGTATCACTCGCCCGAAATGCTGTCTTGTCATTTGTAACGCCTCTGTTTCGGAATGGTAGTTTGCCTGGCCTTGGTTGCCTGCGATCCTGTGCTACGTCCCCTTCCTTCTACACAACAATTATAGCATACAACACTTCGTCGTGCAGTTCTCTATTTTGACACAACAAACGCCGACTCTCGGTTGTCACACGCAGTCATTGTCCTCTCTTCATCCAATAACCTGGCTGTAAGGTTATGAATGGTTTGTCTACTTTCATCTGTAGATAACCAAGCTTGACGAAAATTTCTGTACTGTTTGTAAAGAGTGTTGTGTGTTATTTAATTTTTACTGATGGTGTTGGAAATATGTGTGTGTTTGACTGGCCTGAGTAATTGTGTCTTGCAAATACAAAATAAACAAATTCCTCTGTGTCGTTGCTAAGCAAGCGAAAAGACGCTGACAGAAAATACTGCAGATAATTAAAGAAGCGTGAAACAATATTAAACACTTTTCATAAGACGATAAATTGACAAAGACATTATCTCTACAACAGGTAAGTAAAATAGATATACATTATTCTCCTGGTGTATAAGTATGCTGTGACAGAACATACAGAGAAACAAGCAACACAAATTGTATCCTTTTCAATAGGATTTAAAATTCCAACTCTACACAAATCACACAGATAAACCCTTGATTTAAATGAAAATTTTATTACTGTGATAAGAAGAATCGTAACACATATCAGCATCTGAAATTATTAACATTAGGGGCTTTTCTTAAAAAACAAAAAAATTCAAAATTATGATATATTTTTACTTTACCCAAAAATCCTAGTTTAGTATAAAACCCTACAATCCTAGGTTAGTGTAAAACCCTAAACTCCTAGGTTAGTTTAAAACCCTACAATCCTAGGTTAGTTTTAAAATGTAAAATAGTGCTTCACCCATCATGGGGTTAGGTTCTGTTAAGTTAGGTGGGCACATATTAAGAAATTAGTCGTATGTTAATGCCCTTCATATATTTGTGTTCTGCATCATTAGTAGAGTGGAAATATACCACTTTCCGTGATTTTTTTCTTTATTTTCAGAAAAGCCCCTATTCTCAATAATTACCAACTAAAATATTACAGATCAATAAATCATAGACAAAATATTGAATAAGTAGCAAATTACAGGAAATTTGGTCATTAGATAAACAGCCTCTGTTTGAAATGACTAAAGCTAATTTTAATGTGTGTGCCGTCTAAAATGTTACTTTCCTTTCGTAGTAAAGCTTTTATTTCACAAGAATCAGCAATGCGCATGCGCTGTACACCTGGCAACAGTGTACTTCGATTATCCTTCGACTAAAGTTAGTGCCACTCTAGTCGGGGTTCTGGAATACGATACCTGTAATTAGTCCACCCTTAGTCCGGACTAACCTCAGACCAACTCCGAGGCAGATGATCTCTGGATCATCCTTGGATTAAGATCTGACTATGAATAAAGCACTAAAAGTTTTTACTAGAAAGGAGGGGCTGACCTAAATTTTACTTGAAATTACCACCCCTTTGCGACGTCCCAGCGATTGTGCTTCTTACCTTCACTTTAAAAAGAATCCATTGATAACATGCAACTGCTGCAGGAAACGTTTTCCACGTATCATTCAATAGTTTAAGGCGTAGGGAAAGTAAAGACCGCTTCAACAAAGGTCCACATCTCTTCCCACCAAATGAGCTGGTTTCCAATAAAATATTGCCAAGTTCACTGCAGGAACATAGCTTGCACAATAATTGCAGTATTTGACCAACAATGCTGATAGTGTTTTCGCTGGTCCATGGATAATGTTTTCTATGTTCTCCACACAACAATATTAATGGAACAACAAACTCATTTCTGAAATTATTCAAGGTAGCAACATCCACACTGACAACTCGTAACAAATCGGTAAGTTCGATCAAATAACCACTAATTTCAATCAGGTTGCATTCTACAACCGGCACAGAGTTCTTAAAATCATTTTCTTCTAAAGGTCTTACATTGCCATCAAGTTTCACAGGAACGCAACTGGCTTCAATTTTTGTTCCAACTAATTTCAAAAAAATTTTCAACCGATCATCAGCGCACGAATTTTGTACGCCTTCTGCAGTCTCCATAACTAATGTCTACATATATAAGATTTAAAAGAAATTTCTATTGCAGCAATATACCACAAACGTCTTGGCGTCTTCATTTAAATTCCATCGTTTACCTGCAAAACAAGTTCTCCAAGTGCACTTCAAATGGCCTTCCTGTAATATCCAGCCAGAAATACCATCAACTCTAAAAACAATTAGAAACTTTTGAAAACGCATTACATCGAAACCCACAAAATCGGAAACTTGACAATCGAAAGAAAATTGAACTGAATAATACAATTACAGTGATTGCGCATATCCACGTCAAGCGTAAAATGAATATGGGCATAGAGCAATCTCTCTGGCAGCACAAAAAAATCTTTATCAATATTGAACAGGTTTGTTGCCAAAATGACTAGCATAAACGAAGTGGATATAATTTACGGTTAGTACACTGTTTTTATAATGTAATAGTCAATTTCATGACAGGNACTAGCATAAACGAAGTGGATATAATTTACGGTTAGTACACTGTTTTTATAATGTAATAGTCAATTTCATGACAGGGTGTTACATATTATTTTGATGTGTTTGTTGTCGGAGATGTGAACAGAAAAAATCACCATCTGCATTTCTAAAAAACATGCAGTTAGTCGGATTGTCTTCTGAATGCCTCAAATGTCATGCTGCATCTCCTTTTAGTTATCTGTGCTGTAGTATGCTGTATGGGATTTTGGTATGTTGCAAGTATTGGTCCCAAATATTCAGATGTTTAATCGGTATTAAGTTGGAATACTGCTATGTAGCTCTAAAATGATGCCTCAGAACAGTCACAAGTTAATAAGCATGAAGTTTTTCAGGAAGATAATTTGCGAATTTACTCCTCAGTTTTGTTTACTTGTTATTTTTGTGTCCTCTGTCTAATAATAATAAGTAACAGTATTTTCTGCAATCTCTTTGCATAACATAAAAAAAATTTTCAATGGAGTTTAATATATATATATGTCTCGAAAAGAAAATCTACCAAAATTTAAAAGTGATTTTTCACAATAAAATAATAACATGTAATGCAGTAATGATGAAAAAGGAAGACTCACCACGAAAATACACAATATCAGCATAAAATTAAAAGTTTTGAACCACAGCCGGTGACTAATACCTTGCACACAGACATAAATTATAATTTAAAAAAAGGTATTGTGAGAAATAGGCGTCATGTCTGAAGCTGTACCTAGGTTACTGAATATACCTACTTACCATACTTCGCCGATGACACCATGGCAAGCTCTCTGCGGTCTTCAAGTAGTGCCTATGATGTGCATCCCGGGTCCTAACGACTGGTTATTGTGTCGTCCAATGCAACAGCCTCTACTACCAACTTGTCATTAAAATATCCTTTTCCGAGGGTTAGAAATACCCCTTCCTCCACCATGTATGTGCACATCAAGACCACATTTTGAACTGCCAAACCTGCAGCCAAGCGATCTCTTGAAACTACGAACCTATGTGCATCCTGAACTACCGCCACCCTTGGAGATGACGCTGCCCCCAGTCAGTCGTGGCGAACAAAGCCAGGTGTGCAGAGGCTCTGGGGAAATTCGTCAGCTGTAGCAGGAACTGTGTTCCATATAAAAACAAACATGAACGACTACAAAATCAATTTCAGGCCATGTGCTCCTCCAAGCACAGACAATAATGCCACAACAAAAATTAGTCCTAGTGCACCTTTTCTGGAGAAGCCTACTACTATTCAGCTGAAAATACCATTGGAAAAAACTATACATAGTAAGAAATAAAATCTAATAAAACATAATTTAAAATATATAATGAAATGCCACCCAAACAGGAACAGTCACCTGGTATTTTGACCTAAAGTAAAATTCCGAGAAAATAAGACAATTAAATTACAATCAATTGTAAAGCATCTGTCCGCACAGACAAGTACAGAGCCAGAAAACCAGAGCACTTCCAGTTCATCGAAAACAAAGGGCAGTCATTTTGAGAACCACAGCATTGTAACAACTTCAATTCAGACTAGTGACATGAACCGCGCGTTCACGAGTCCTTTGTGCCCACCATGACTGCCACAATCGTGTCCAAACGCCTGACACACCACGCAGACAAGCTTGTGGGCACGAGTGAGGGTGTCATAATAGTATCAGTGCAATTGCATTAGTGGTTATAATTTATTCCGTGTTATTATTTCATTACTGTAATTCATCAGGGTATGTATTAATAGCATCAGTGTATTTCATCAGTGTATTTCATCAGGGTATTTATTAATAGCGTCAGTGTATTTATACAGTGTATATAATTATATCATTTTTTTTTGTCATCATAATGGGAGACAGTCTGCACAGCCACAGCCAGAGACATTTGACATTTTAAATTTGGCAGTACTGTGGCTGGTACGATGGAAACATTTAGAATTAATATAATCATTTTTATTGTGTATTATTTAAGGGAAAATCATGTCATCTTAGTTTAATTTAATTCATATCCCTTTCATCTCATTATCATTTTTTAGGGTATATTATGTTTCATCCCCTCACCTCGTGGCGTCGGCTGCTCTCAGGTATAGTTCATTTCATATAAGAAGGCCACATTCTGACAGTCAGTGAGTGGCAACTTAATGTATTAACAACAAACAACCTGCCATTTACAAAATCCTGTATCAGCTGATGCACGAACGAACAAAAGTTAATATTACGTTGGCTATTCTGAGAGCAGTGCCGAAGCACATCACACAAGCAGAAAATGCGCGCATAAGAAAGAGTTCGTAGATTTTATTTTACGTGGTCATAAAACCGCAAGTTTTTAGTTTTAAAAACGAAACTTCGTGATAAAATAGTAATGTATAGGTGTTCAAAATGAGATGCACAATAAAACGATACGTATCCAAATGTGACGAAAAAATCCAAAGTTTCCAGACTCTCAAACCAGGTGCTGCCATCTTGTGGGTTAAAAGTGCACCATATGTTGCAATATGCCCTTCCAC
>NQII01002953.1:288010-298136 GCA_002778355.1 Clitarchus hookeri
AGTAACATATATTTCGTGTACCGCGTTTACGAACGACCCTACACACGTCCACCAAGCTCCGTTTACGAATGCAGCGCCACCCAAGCAGTTCCCCAATTGCCGCACGTAGCAGCACCTCCTGGATGCGCTGACTCGCCACATCAAAGCCTATTTTTGACACCCCAATTGATGGCGAATGGATACATAAACGAAAAGGCACAGCGATTGTCAACTGTCAATAATGTGGCCTTCTTATATGGTACACAGTATAGCGGAAGCCAGGCCATGCTTCCTCCCCCCAGTTCTCGTCAGCATTTCAATGCATCCAGACCTGTAAGCCTCTCGCTCCGCAGAGGCCCTCGGTGTGGACATCATCATTTGAACTTATATCCATTGGCATCGACGTCATAAACGGAATCATTATTTTATTTGTTTCATTATTTTATTTGTATAGATCCGAGGGGAGAGCGACGTTATTCTTATCGGAGAATTGTTAGGTGCATTCGTGTTTCACATTGTAAAGACCACGTGGTCGCTCGCAGTTTCCGGGCCATTAAGGCCACGTGTTTTGTATTACAGTTGTGTGTGCAGTAAGGAGTCTCAGGTAATAAATACCTCAACAAGCATAGTTCGTAAGTGTTTTATTTGTAATTAATTAAGGCGTGCGAGGCGGCCTACAGCCTCGCCATCGTTTGTGACGGAGTGTTGACCAGAGTCCCCTAGGCCGTCGACCTAAACGAACCTCATCTCACCAGTTCACCGTAGAGCTGTGGCGCCGGGCACATAATTATTATATCCTCAACTCTGGCAACACTGCGGGTCAAGTTGGGTTTCCTAACTCGGGACGGGAAATCCACCGTAGCTAAGTTTGACCACGTCATCCTATAATGTATTAATAAAGGGCCTGTTTTTCTTTTTACATACTTGTGTTTTCCTATCTTATAGATTCTTTTTACTGTATTTAATATTAAAGGCTAGTTATAAAATTATGTTAAAGTGTTTTGTAAGTTGTAGGTAATTAAAAGTATTTTTTAATTTAATGTATTAGTTAATACACCCGAAGTTCCTTTGTTTCACTAAGGAGCAATTCATTTTATTGTATTACTGTATGTCAACCTAATTATGAGAAGGTGAAACAGGTGTGAAGTTACAAGATATGACCGCTGACCTTTCTTCATGTCTGCATAATTATTGCTTGCAGCAACTCATTAAATTTTTTTTATTGTATTTTACTGGATGAGTAGGTCTATACGATCATGAGTCGTAAATGTTGTGAAAAAGTGGCAAAAAAATTCCTGCAAAATATTGCCAAAATAAAAATATCTGTACAACTCATTAAGTATTGGTTTAATCTGAAGAAAAATAACATTTCAGTAAGTTTTGGAAGAGTAGTTTATTGTAGCATTACAAAATAAACTGTATTAGTTTATGCTGGAAATATAGATAAATTCTTAATTAGGGTTGTACGAATGTGACTTTTTTTCTCACGAAACCAAAACAAAAGATATATTAAGAACTTTCGTGAAACAGAAACAAAAGTGAAAAATCATGTTAGAGCTCATTCTTAATAAAAAATTAACAAAAGTTTTAACATATTAGCAAATTATTCTTTATAATAAATTTGTTGCAAAATCAAATTTAAAAATTGTAGGATACAGAATATTTACCACAGAGGGTTTTGCCTACATTAAAATTTTCTTTTTATGTTGTTATTTGATTTATAAAATAATGAAAACAAACAAAATTATTTACAGGCAAAAAAAATTATTTTTTTTGCTAGAGCATCAAGTAAACATTTATAAAACACCCCAAAAGAATAAACTGCAGTTATTCTTGATCAACAACCTCAACTTCAGAAAACGTATAAAGTTATTATTTGATGGCCAGGACAGAGTAGGGTGAAATGTTTGGTGCAGGGTAATAAATGTATAGTGTTCAAGTATAGTCTATTGTTCAATAAACTCTTCTGTACAAGTTGATGTTTTAATAGTTTTGTTATATTTATCATCTTATTTTTTTGACAATCCCTTCATTCCTTGTCATTCGCCATTTCTAGTTTTTCCTTACTACAGTGATTATTTCGAGGGAAAACAATCACGTCAGATTTCATGTCGATACAAATAGGGTAAAAAAATACACATAGATATAACAAGGTTATACTATGACAGTTTATATGTACTACATCTGTTGCTAAAAATAAGCAAATAAAATTAATAAAAATGGACCTTACAAACATGAGACAATCAGAAAGTAAAGGACCTAACAAACATTGGATTTTTTGATGAGCGTATTGTTGAGGGAGTTGGGAGGGATATTGAACAGAAAGCAATAACAATAGCGCAAAATAACAACAAAACCCAATCAGGAACATGCAATTTCATCACCAATAAAATAAAAATTAAATTAATTTTTTTTTAAAAGCATAAATAATTACGGAATAGATCACAGGATGAGAAACATGAAAAATATTTTAATAGGTCTATTGATACGAAAAAAACCATACATAAGAGGACATAAAAAACAAAAAATTCACCATATTTTAGGGAAATGTTACCTGCCTCAGACAACGCACTGGATGCAAAACACATCACAGTAATTCTGTGGTCGTTAATTGACTGTGGTGTTTATTTTTATTATTTATTTTTTGACTTATGTTGGCAATTAGGCAATTTGAATTTGTCATATTAATACAAAACCATTTCCATTGAGGCTCTACTTTACCCCTTTTGCAGAAATTCTTCGTTTTGCAAATTAGTTTTGGATTCATAGAAATTGCTGACAAGGTACGATTATAGAAAATGTACATTTCATGAGTTTAAAATTTATGTTGGTTATTTTTAATGGGTATTATCTGCTTGTAAAAACTCTATGACATATTTGTATATTACTAGTTGTGCCGGCAGCTCTGCTCGCGTGTACTACGGAATAATTGTTTAAGCTATCTTAACACTAATAAAACGATCCTGAACATGATTGTATCACCCTCCCGAATGTACACGTCTGTGGACACTTTAGTTGAAGAGGAAGACGCAGTCCACTATCCGACTGAATTCTGGAATTTCCTTTATCCATCAGGTTTGTCAGTTCACGCTCTTGCTGAACAACAGCTTGAATGTTTCATGTTTATTAATTGAGCAATTAAATGGTAAAAACACTTATTAGTATTTCTCTATTATAGATAGATTGGTAACAGTAGATGTTGGTACAGGAAATGCACATTGTAGTTTCTTCCCTTTAGTTATGATTTGCTTATATTACAAGAAATTAGTTACAAGTGATACATTTAAATAAAAATTGACATCACTTCCTTCATCATAATTTCCTGCTGTGTTGTTGCATTGGTCTCGGCACAATTTCAAAGCTCAAGGACACTACTTGAAGTACTCATCTTATTCCTCATCCTTCATCTACAACACTGCTTCATTTGTAGAAGCAAAAAAAAAAACACAATTACTTATGGATAGCCCAATGCATTGCCTTCATACTGCAGCTTTGTTTAGCCTGTATAAGGATGTTTTCAGCAGTACCGACAAATACATTTAATATCCCTGTGATGCTG
This sequence comes from Clitarchus hookeri, assembly GCA_002778355.1. Classification (NCBI taxonomy): domain Eukaryota; kingdom Metazoa; phylum Arthropoda; class Insecta; order Phasmatodea; family Phasmatidae; genus Clitarchus; species Clitarchus hookeri. Next base: position 291,549 of record NQII01002953.1, read on the forward strand.
TAGTGCAATGGTGAGCATGGCCTCAAGGCACATCCTTCCTCTGTGACGACTAAAACAATATTCTCCGACCATGGCACGTGTAGCGTTTACTTCGCTATCCTTTAAAGAACCATAGTTTGCTGGGTGAATCTTTTTCTTTCTGGCATCCCGTCGCTGATGTCGTGCTGCCACACTTGGACAACAGTGTGATAGATAGAGTAATGTGGCCCATTGGTAACACACACAACTTGCGTTTGGAAGGAGCTAGGTTCAATTACAGATCCAACCATTATGATTTCCATGGTTGGCCTAAATTATTCCTTTCTTCATTCCTGATTGTCCAAGGAACTAGTTATGTCTCTCATGACACGATGTTGAACCATACACACTCCTGTCTGTGAAAAATGTAACACCATGAAGAAAAAACATAAAATGAAATGAAACTCACAAAAAAATGGAAATGAGGGTGTCATATGCAACCATTTAGAATGCGAGAATAATTTTGCATGCCTCTGAACCATGTGAAAGCATGTAATAGAGGACTGTTGAGGAACTAAACAAGTGTAGGTGTAGCTTTTTTGGCATGACCTTGTGGACAATCGCGATGCCTTTGAAAATGTTGCCCTTCACAATGTTGGCGAGCATAGGGAGTGCGCCACTTGCCGGTTCGGCCCCTCGCATTGGCCTCGCCCAATGCAGTTGGACTTGCGTGTGTTGGTGCTGATGATGTCAGGGTCCTTGTGGGTCGGCGGAGTTGAAACCCATTTGCGCCGCGAACAACTGATGGTTGCGCGGTCCTCCTACCCTGATATGTGTCAAGTGCGCAGTGCGGGAAAAACCAGTCCTGCTTATGTCACGAGGTGTCGTGCTCTCTAGCTGTTTGGTCCAGCAATGCAGCTGACCACATGAATGCCTCTATACTACCATGAATCAAGAGGGCTAGATCTGATCTATTTCTTGCCGCACTGTGAAAGCCACTACCTTTACCAATTCTGTTTCTTACATTTTCAGGTGAAAATATGATTAAATAGAACTTACAGGTTGCAAAGGCTGTCAAAGATTCCCCATGAATTTGTCAATCTATAACAGCATGGCTCTGAGCTTGCAGGGAGGAATATGTATTAGCAAAACGACACTGAAACTCAATGAAGAACTCGCTCTACTGCATACCATAATGATTGAATGTGCGCCAACACAAATGTTCATCTCCCATAAGCTGACCTCCTACACAATTTGGGCACTCTTGTTCACACACTCCGTACTTGGTTAAACACCTGTGGGTCCTCGGTGCGCAGCATAGAAAAGGTGGGCAGCGATGGGAACCTTACTGGAGTGCTAACTGGCTCTGCTGTTGTTGTTTGTGCGGCTGTGACTGTTGCGGCCACTCGAAGCCAGTTGGTGTTGCGGCACAGATGGCACCACCCAGGGTGCTGCAGCTAATGGTAGGCCCATGGAGTGGGTCAGCATGCGGCTGTACTGGCTGACTGTATCCCCGCACGTGGCTGGTGGGCATTGAACTGTCAGCCGGGGTGCACTGCATTTATCGATATTTGCAGGCAGTGACATTTAGTTTTTCCTGTGTGGTCGCATCTTGCCAATGGGTTATTCACCAGCAGTTTTCACACACGACAGTTTATGAATGTCCTTGTTTGTACAGGTTTTGAACACAATGGCAAGGTGACAACACTTATCCCGTGAGAAAGTCCGCAGATTAAAGTTTTATCATTAACTAGGTCTATGTACATTTTTCGCACAGAATGTTTCCATTCCTGTCTTCCATCCCGTGTTCGCACCCGGTAATGTACCCTGTTATGTAAATCTTGGTGTAATTTACACACTGAACTGTCCTGTCTCGGTAGCTTAACACGTTTTCTATTTTGCACAGCATCAAGTTTGAACATTTTGTAGGGTTGTGTCTAAAAACAGTTCAGTTTGCGGAGTGTACACTTGCATACAAGACTATCTAAGACAGGGCCGGTGGTGCCTCGGACAGCTCGTGGTCTAGTGNTCAAGTTTGAACATTTTGTAGGGTTGTGTCTAAAAACAGTTCAGTTTGCGGAGTGTACACTTGCATACAAGACTATCTAAGACAGGGCCGGTGGTGCCTCGGACAGCTCGTGGTCTAGTGCACTCCATGCATATTTGAACTCTTTTGCCATCAGAGGTACAGCTCCAGGCCCACCCGACCCGTTCGCAATGGGCCCGGCGGATGTCTTCAAGACTTTCCGCATTTTCCAGTTTGCGGCATGTGCACCGTGTGTCCCGGAATGGGTTGGAAACGAGTAAGGGCCTTACACACTTTAAGCACAGTGTTTTTGTTTTACCATTAGAGGTACACCAGTTCATCTTGGATTTCACGAGGTCCAGCCTGGCCACGTGGTTTTACATGCGGGTTGTCATGTTGAAAGTTCTATATGGCGTTATTGTTGACCCACTTTCCTTCGCACCATTAGGGAGGGGGTTGGTTTGGGAGGATACAGTTTCAGCCGAAGGGGTGGTGGTGACGACGCTAGCGCACGGCCAAATGGTGTTCCGACTCGTCACCTACCAACGCTGAAATGTGGAAGGTGGTGGGATAGTCGCCTGTTTGTCTGTAAGTTCCACCATAGCAGCGCTCGGGGATGATCATTTGTCCATATACTGTCCCAAAATGTCTAAAATGTGCTGAACTTGAATTTTCAGTTTTGAAATGTCCAAATGTGTTTTTGTATAATTTGCTTTAAATGTGTGCACTTTGGCTAAGTACGTAACACAAACATGTACCCTAGATAAAAAATATTACCGTTTAATGACGAGTGACGTAAACAAAACTTGTGGCGATAAAAGGTAAAAGTTACTCTCAAAACGTCCTGCGACGACACACATAGGCACTGTTATATATATAAGTTAGGCTGCACATCGCGAGACATGAACTGCTAGTGTGACTGGCATAGGAAATGCACTGAAATGCCATGAGATGTAAATAAAGAAGAAAGTACGCTGAGACGTTGTGAGACATAAATAGAGAGAACAAAAGAGGTAAGCCCAAACTCACTGGTCTACGCGACCATTCACTGTGCCACAATACAACAACGTCCGAGCACCATGCTGACGACAAGAACATCGGGCGTGGCTGTTAGCTATTCTATCTCGTTTGTGTTTGGGAAAGCTCCTGCTTTATCACGCACCGCACGAGTCAGCTGATAGTTCCACTTTGATGCGACCACGAACGTGACACCAGTACAGCTCGTAGGTCGGACCGACCAGCATGTAGGCGCACACCATCAGTGCATAGCATGAGTGAAGTCGACACTATGCTTCGTAGAGCCCCTGATAGGGATACATACGAACAACCGATGCCATTGTGCAACACCGTGTTTGCATTTGTGGGTGGTACGCAAAAGTAGAGCAAAATCCTTCCCAGTTTACAAAAAGTGCAAACCACATGTAAACTGTACCACTATACGTAATTACAAATTACGTTAAAGTGAAGTGTTAACGACTTCCTACTGGATCACAGGCTTCACCTGAGCCAACATAAGTTTAGTCCCTAGAAGTCATTACCTAACTGGGGTCATCTCAGTTTATGTGTTTTAGTAAGAATGGTGAGTGTAAAATTGTCCATGTATATTTTTTCTAAAGTCAACAGGTTTACGGACTCAGATAGACATGTTTACAGCACTATGTACCCGGAGAGGTATTGAGCAGCTCTGCTCGATCTTGAGGTCAAGAAGGTAGAATAGCCACCTGACTCCGTTGGTGTCCATGAAATAGTGCAGATGGGGTGCATTTATGGCAACACATAGTCAGAATTTGAATCAGGGAGGGTGGCCGCCATGTTGAGGTTGAATCGTCCCTAATAGAGAATACATCGTAGCTGCAATTGTCTAGTGGGACGAACGGGCTAAGGGAGGAGGGACGCATCATGCGTCAACCCTTTGCACACTGTACCTTTACTTGGTGGTTGGTATCTCATTCTCAAGATCATAGAACAACACAGGTGTCTATGGTGCACATACTTTCTCCTCCAACACGTAGACCGTGTGTCAAATCTCTGGCACCTAGATGAACTCATGTGGTCATCACTTCAATTATCGCTTTCAGTTCCGAAAGACTGGGGTTGTCCAACAAGCACCACAACCTCGTGTAAGTCATCTACTACCATGACAGTCATGTGGAGTACTGTTTGTCATGTAGTTGTTTCTGTAGTTAAAAGTATTACTGGTAGTACTGGTTTTGTCATGTCTGGCTAGTTGGTGTACGCCCATGTCTTGAATGATGTTGCTGCTGGGTAGCAATTCTAGGCACACGAATATATGGCTGGCTGCTATGTCCACCAGGGCTGACATTTAGGGGTTTTTAAATTCCAGTGGTGTCCTGAGCAAGTGGTGTGCTCTAGTCGCTGCTAGCGAGCATATGAGATTGTTACACTGTTCTGTCTCTGCATTGACTTTGTCTTAATGGAGGTTAGTCGTGTCAGAGGCTCCCTTCACTCGAGGTTTCCCGAAAAGTGTACATTGCATTAGGACTATCACGATGCCAGTGGTATTTCAGTGCTGGTCAGGTGTGACAATGTGGGTGTGGCACCACCTCTTCTATGACTGTCAGCATGTCTGCTGATGGTGTTGTGTCTATCTAATGTCCCCAGGATAGTGCATTGAGGGTTACTTCTCTTTTACTTGCTCCACTCGTCACCTGTTCCAAGCCAGCTGCGGTGTTTACAGTTCTGTGGTTAAAGGCCTTGGTTGGCTTCGTCTGTTGGCCCTAATATCGCAAGTAAAAGGGAACTGCTGTTTCAGACTGTGCCCCACCATACTACTGCCCTTTGTAACTAATTACAAGTTAGCCCATTTAAAGTAAGGTAATCGTTGGACTATCAATAATACACGTTAACAAGACAATGTACTGCCTCTCAGACCGTTTGTTATGCTGTACATCTTCCACCTCAACCGAACCACATAAACCAGCACCACCGTGCGATCAGTGTGCATGGCGAAACGGCGAAGTGCAGTGAAGAGTCGTGTGCATTTATGTATTGCCGTACAGTGTAAGGCAGTGCAACGCAACATCCTACCTCCTACCCCCTTCTAAAAAAAAGCTGCAGACTTGACGTTTAGGTGGGACGAAGTATAAAAAGTTTAGCGTGCAAACTTGTAGGGAAAATTGCTTAAGTATTTTGAGGAGAACCACTAGACTGTACCAACCACATCAGGCCAAGAGTGAGTAGTGCAAGTTGACAAGAACAGAACTTGTACCTTCTTGCCAACAAGGATAACTTTACTTAAGAGACCGCCCTACTTATTCATTACAAGAGGTAACTCTTTTAACAACTAAGTAGGCGATCCGAAACTTAGTTTACCCCAAAGCCACAGCCTTTGGGGGCACGGGCAATTAGTTCTTATGTCGTAGCAGCACAAGCCATGACATACCACTTGACGCTCCACCAAGTTGCGTCTTAACTGACATGTAGGCCGAAGCTGAAGTGCCCCAAAAGTGCGCAGAATTTTCCAAACACATCAAACAAAGTCATCTCATTCCCAGCTACAGTCAGGGGCGTGTTCTATTGTATTAAGAGTAATCGACTCGTCCATCCACTACCTGGCAACAGTGAAATACAAACCCATCACCGGAAATGTAATACCAAGAATTTTCTCAAGATTCATAATAGTGTATTGATGTATATTTATGAAAGAGCAATTATGGTGTCATACAGGGAGATTGCCTATAAAGGCCTTCATGATAGAAGCATTCATTTAGTGCAGTTACACTCCCCGTCAGCTTCAAAACATCAACATGAACAGACATTAGTTAATCAATGGGGGTGTCAACAAAGTGTTTAATTTAATTTACACAAATTTTCACTATTGAAATTATTTTACAAAGTGCTTAATTATGAGTAAAAAAATTATATATATTAATGGTTCATAATTCTCTACATGTATGTTACTTTTGAGTCAGTAGTAAGATTCTTTACTACTGAAATTAGATTGTTCCGAATTGTAAAGACTGACCCCTACATGATTAAATGTCAAGTCCACTAGCCCCAATCCATCCCCTATTTGCGGAGGCTCAAGTATTGCCAACTGGACGTGGGTCGTTATTAGAGATGTTATATTGTCATTTCTTAGTAATCATATTATTGAATATAACCCTTTGCTGATAATATAATATCATAACTATTATTTTATAATAGGGTAATATTAGTAACACTACTCAATCAAACGAATATTTAATCGCACGAATAATCGCCCTAAACTATTAAAAATAACAACTTACGTGAAACTGTGATTAAATTTCCCTTCATACTTTAATGGGCGTATTAAAAAAGTTAAACACCTTATGTTATTACGAAACGAATACTTATTTGATATGATTGAGCCTATTATTTGACTATTATATTTTATTATAATACCGTGGATTCGAATAACATATTATGAATTAACTTAGTCTATTTACACCATCCATGCCTGAATTTTCAAATAATCATAATTGAACCACTAAAGCANACTACTCAATCAAACGAATATTTAATCGCACGAATAATCGCCCTAAACTATTAAAAATAACAACTTACGTGAAACTGTGATTAAATTTCCCTTCATACTTTAATGGGCGTATTAAAAAAGTTAA
>NQII01002954.1:0-82615 GCA_002778355.1 Clitarchus hookeri
GGGGTCGTGGGACCTCGGCGTATCTTGGGGCGGCTGCCCAGTGTAGCTGTGTTCGTGCCCCGGTGGCTTCCGTTGCCTCCGGATGCCGCCTGCACGTGCAGAAAACTTGGGTGGCCCGTCTTTGCAGCTGTGAGGCGCGGGATCCTTTATTTGGACACGTTCTCCGCCCTTAATATTTATTGGTGTAGACCGTCGGCAGGCTTCGCTAGCGCATGTGTTCTGGCGGCCAAAATGCCTGGACGCGGGGAGCGTCAAACTTTTGAAATATATCTGCCATAAAAGCTAGTCTGAACATCCAAGTTTTATCATACAAACTGTCTTTCAAATTAAATTATTGATCTGTAAAAAATGTTTGTAACTCTGCATTGAGTTCAAATAGCCTTTTTAAAGTTTTACCCCGAGATAGCCACCTCACTTCTGTATGAAACAGAAGTGTTTTATGTTTGCTACCATAATCTTAACACAACAATGAAAACAATCGGGATTGCAGCGGACGTGATTTGATAAAAATTAATAATTTTTACCGCTTCATCCAGAACTAATTTTTGATTTGGTGGCATTTGCCTAATCGCGAGTGCCTGTTTGTGGAGAACACAATGGCTGGAACTACAATTAGGCGCTTTACTTTTTATTCGAGATACAGCTCCTGCTGTTTTACCGGTCATTGCCTTGGCGCCATCAGTACAAATGTCGATGTAATCATTCCAATTAAGATGGTTTTCTAAAAAAAAATATATTAAGTTTATTAAACATTTCTTCTCCGGTAGTGTCAGTAGGCAGTGGTGAGCACATGAGCATGTCTTCTTCAAAATAAAATATATATGGATATCGCACAATAACCAGCAAGATGGCCAGACCAGCAACATCAGTCGACTCATCCATTTGCAAGGCGAATGGTTTTCCTTGTAAGCGTGCAGTTAGTTCTTGTTTGACGTAGCTTGCCAGATCATGAATCCGGCGCGAAGCGGTATCGTTTGAAAGCGGCACTGTAGAAAGATGCTTTGCAGATTTATCGTCGAGCATACATTTTGTTATATCTAACACACATGGTTTAATTAAATTCTCAGCGATAGTGTGCGCTTCACCTGCCTTTGCAATGCGATAGCTAACTAAATACAATGCCTCTGTGGCCTTTTCATTCACAGTTTGGGTCGCATGCATAATGGTTTCTTGACTTAAATAATTGTTCTTTTTTACGCATAAAAAAGTCTTCAGTCTTGTCTTGAAATTCGGGGTGTACAGTTTCTAAATGTCGGCGCATCTTGGCAGGTACCATAGAACTATTAGGAAGCAGTTTACTACATAACATACAGAGAGGTGAACCGTTAGAATCAACAAATCCGAGATTGAGGTATGATTCATCATATTTTCTTTTTTTCGCCTTTAATGTGTCGTTACATATTTTACTCGTATTACTTGAAACTGTAGTAGAGCTTGACGTCGTCGCAATACTGTCTTGATCGGAAGTTGCCACATTCTCTGGGAGTACCACTTTTGATCTATCGGTGAAAGATTTTGTTGCACCAACTTTAAGGCCATTAAGCCAGCGCTCCATTCTTCGTTATTAATAATTGAATTGTAGGTACATTATTATGACGAATATTATCATAGGATTTCGAAACCACTAATAACAATAAACACGATTGAACTGAGTGCATGTCACACACGAGATGACTGCTGTCGTCTGACGCTGGCTGCAAACAAAACACCGACGCGGTGAGTCACGCGTCACGGCTCGCGTCGGTCGTTCAGTTCGCGTCTTAACTTTTTGTAGATACGTAATATTAAAATTTTGACGGATTTTCCCTCCGAAGCCTTATAGTACCCCTTTAGTATTTTATTAATTATGATCAGTACCTATTTTCGTGGACCCCCCAGAAAGGCTTCGCGGAGCCCCAGGGCTCCGCGGAACACACTTTGAGTATAGCTGATGTAGACTGTGTAAAAAAGAGTTTAGTATTTCTCATGGTGGACTAAATGATGTAGTGAAGCTCAAAAACAAGTACTCACTCGAAGATCGCGAGTTCTCGCGCTGCAAGAAATATAACGAGCTATTTCCAGGCACCAGGTACTTCCACTTCTGATCGTGATCTCGACGATATTATGTATAAAACGTCAGCCGCATAAATTACTTCGATATATCACACTGTTAAACATTCGTTAAGCTACAATAGTATGGATTGTTTTCAAAAGTTATGGCCCCTCATGTACGCCGATTCCAAGATAGCAAAGAATGATAAACGTGGTAGGACAGAGTGAAGCAATATTTTGTGAAGTATTGGCGAAAGAAGCTTTGAAGGATGGAATACAAAATTTAAAAGAAGATTANAGAGTGAAGCAATATTTTGTGAAGTATTGGCGAAAGAAGCTTTGAAGGATGGAATACAAAATTTAAAAGAAGATTAATTTTTTTCGATTTCTACGGATACCAGCAATAAGGGAAACCGGAACATGTTTCCGATATGTGTGCGATATTTCAGTTTTGACAAAGGCATACAATACAAATTACTAGATTTTGTGCAGAGTAATGATGAAACAGCCGACCAAATAACAAAGGTACTTTGTGAATCATTGGATAAACATAACTTAAAATTACCGCAAGTAACTTCATATGGCGCTGACAATGCAAGTGTAAACTTTGGTTCAAATCATTCTGTTTACACGAATCTCGTTGTCAAGAACGAAACGATATTAAAAGCTAACTGTTCAGTTCACATCTTGCATAGCACGAGCAAATTTGCATGTGATGGATTGGAGATCGACGTAGAAGTTATCTTAAAAATATACGGACATTTCTCACATTTACCTAAACGTCGTGCGGAATTGATGGAAATATTAGCAACTACGGAAATGGAGTGGGTCGAATTATTGCATCACGTTCATACAAGATTTTAATGTCTCTCTGTCCTGCTGTTGAGAGAGTAAACAAGGTCTGGCCTGCTTTGAAACGTTACTTTGATAAGCCAGGATTATGTGCGAAAGCCATTGAAAAGATTTTTCACTCGGAAGAAGAGGAGACAAAAACTCTAGCCTACTTGCATTTCGTTCATAATGTGATGAGTGCTTTTGGTACATTAATAAAAGAGTCATTATGCCTCTTCCGCTCAAGGTTGACTCAAAGGCAAAAGGATTGTTTTTTCGGCTACCAGACGAAACAGACTTTAAATAAATTGGTTGAATCTGAAAAGACCAAAGCCATCGAAGACTTCAACAATTTTTACACAAATTGTCGAAAGTATATAGACGAACGTTATAATTTTTCAGATGAAAATATTTTCGCTAAACTAGAATTCATAAACCTGACAAATGAAGTAAGTTTTTAAATGGTTGAGAATGCTGTATCTTTATTAAACTTGACAGGCGATGTTTCAGTAGATAACTTATATGAAAAGAATTTAACTTGTTGAAATCGTCCTTGGACGTAATAGTGTAAAAGTGTAAAGACACCACTGCACAGAAATGGCACCAGTTCTTTAAACAGTTTCCAAAACATGATACCAAGAATATGTTTAAACTAGTATCCTTCATATTAAGTGTCCCAACTTCAAACTGCTTTCCCGAACGCGTTTTTTCCCAAATTAATTTAAAATGGTCTGATGCCAGAAGTAAATGCTCCGTAAATTTAATGAAAGCAGAATTACTCATCCAATTCAATCTGGAGCTAACCTGTGCAGAGTTCAACTATATTAAAGAAAAAAAAAGAAAACTTTAAAATAAGTTAAATCTTCAGAGAAATATAAATAAGTAATTCGTAAGTAATGTATTACTTATTTATATTCCTAAGACTTAACTACCTTACAGGGTAAACCAGACAGTTATTTTTATTAGTATAGTAACGTATTTTCATTAAAAAAAACATTTTATATGGCTATCTCTCATCATTGTAACTTAATTTGAAACTCAACTATAAGGATAAGTAATAAAAAACTACTTATTAAAATTTTTTTATTATGCCCCGCTTTCGACGAAAGAATCCCGCTTTTTTTACTCAAAAGGTTTCAAAATCCCGCTTTGCCNTTTTTTTATTATGCCCCGCTTTCGACGAAAGAATCCCGCTTTTTTTACTCAAAAGGTTTCAAAATCCCGCTTTGCCCGAAAAAAAAATCTGGCAACACTGGTATTCACACACTTCTACGGGTCTTCAACGGCAGGTATGTTCAAGTTGGCAAGCAGCCATTTCGAAAATAATCCAATACGCCGGAGCAAACTAAGTTATTTTATTTTATAAATGTAGAAAAGCAAAAATGTTATTATTTACAAACTGCCTTGTATAAGGAAGAATTAGACTTCATGTCACACAGCATTAGTTTTAGCTGCAAACTACTTTTTGTTTACATTTCTCTAACCACATTTCCAAGCCATTACACGCGTTAGTTCGGGGAGAGAGCGAATGAAAAGTGCGCCGCGACCATGCTAACGGAGTACGAGTGAATCGACTTAATGAGCAAAATTACGCTACGGGTACCTAGACAATACGACTGTTCTTCAATTAATGCATGAAAACCAGAACTGGGATGCTAACTAATTACGGCTATTATCTTTCATCGGGACCAGCCCGGTTTACACACGATTCTACCAGCCCAACACCCAGAGGGACTTTTGGCTGTTCGTTGGATACGTTCGTCTACGTATTCAATTATCTGACGAAAGAAATACAGGAAGCCGAGGAAATTAAACTAAGAACAGGAAATTTCCGGAACAAAAGCGGGACGCCGACGGAAGTGTCGCCCTTATTTAGTACCCCTGACTCTGGAAGACGCGGGTAGTCGACCCACCCGGCAAAGGAGGTCTCTGATGTTTTTCACAGGCTACCAAAACCTCGGAGACCAGCGTTCCACAGACACGACCGCTGCCCACCGAGTTCCGACGGCTGAACTTACGAAGGTTCCCAACCAACGGGCCGCGACCCCGTTCCTCCAGGTGACATACACATAAACCAATATTTACTGTAAAATAATATATAAACATAATGCAATATCGTCAATTTGTCTAGTCTACAAGTACCGTAGTTACAAGAAAAGGACAGTATAGCTGCAAAAATATGTGAAAATTAAAACTCTCTATACATATTGGCTGCATTGCTAACTTTTTTAAAAACACATTTGACATTTGAGAGCTCATTGACACAGCGTGACTCCGTCTATCAAAGAATGTGTGGAATCTGTTTTGACAACACTGGTGTATATAATACAAAGCCAGATACTATCGCAAGTAAACTTTAATATTATTTCTTGATCGAGTATGCAGCTTTGTTAACAAAATAATAATGATAAAAGAAATAAGTCGTAGCTTAACTTAGGAAACACGTACATGCCGAAATGTGTTCTAACGATAAAGTCATTATAAAATAATGTCTGACATCATTAACGCCGTCATAAGTTACGTTACAAAATAAACTAAATACCATTATATATTTAATTACGGCGATTTTTTAAACGTGGCTTTAACGGATTATAATATATGAATTTTTGAAGAGACTTTCTTCTTGCACTTATGCATATGTTTTAACCGTATCGTCTGCAATATGTCGATTGTAGCCATTTGAAGTCGGTTATGGCTACACAAAAAATACTCACTCTGTTCAAACAACTATTTCAGCTCACCCGGACCGGGACTGGACTCACCATTCAAGGCAACACGAAGCAAACTCGTAACAATAGGCCAACCTACGGCAAATACACTTTTAGACTAGAGTTTTCGACCCTCACCAAAGCGTACACATAGGCGAAAGTAGAGTAAACTAGGATAGCGGATGGTGTGTAGCCAGCACTCGATCCGATCAGGCGATTGGTTGAAGTGCGGAACAAAGGACGAGCGATAAACATGAAAACATCACTGTTACAATATCGTTTACCGTACCGTAATTATAATATGTGGGTTATGATTTTTGCTATTGTTATAAATTTTACTATAAACAACCAATAAATTAAAATTTATAACACAAATCACAATTTTGATTTTGATGTTTCTTTGTTGCACAATAAGAATAGTTGTCACAAAATGGCAACGTACTTGTTTGCTGTTCAACTCCGTAGGGCCTAGGTGTTTATAATTTAACTCCTGTTCGGTATCAGTTTTAGTAGCAGTTTACTAAGTCAAATCATGGTTGGGCGAACAGAAATGATGGCCAAAACAGGGCAACTGTATCAGCATACTTGAAGATAAATCTACTACATCCAAAGTAAGTATAACTAATAAAATATGGTCACGGAACGAAAAAAAAGGCTTCGAGGTTAGTTGATATTTTTTTCTAGATCCAAACTTAAATTTCTAGCCAACCAAAGTCCGAATTTTTTCATATAAATTTTTATGCATTAGCAGTGTAGTATGTATTGAAAATGTCCAACACAATATTTTCTTCAGGTTTTACAGAAACGATAGATATGCGTGTCTGGTAAACGATTCATTAGAACTGTACGGCAGATATTGGCATTGACCATACTCTAACGGGAACCTTAGAGACATTGAGATAGCCACATTATTTGTGATTTAATTGAGAACGTGTGTTCGTACGAGTTCAATAAAATGACAGCGCATGTACCACCAGCATGAAATTCGCATATGAAAGGCGAGTACTGGTAATATGTAACAAAAATGTGACAAACTTGAATATGAAATACACATGGAGGAAAAGATGAAAGCTTTACCAACAGGGAAAAAGCAGACGAAGGACTATACAATTAAACATATATATTAATATATATACATACATAATAACATTGAAGTTTATTTTTAAACATTTCTTTTGGTCAAGGCAGCGGTTTTACGGCATCAATAACAGTATACGTTCATTATAACGTGATATTTTCAACACCATTTACAGAACACAATTCAAGCGTTTTATAAACAATGTTTTTTGCATTGAAATTGCTAATATCATTTTAACTGTCAAAAGTGACTATAACAAAAAGAGTAGAGACCATTTTGCGTAAACGACAAAAAAGAGAACACTATTTACAATGCGCCATTTTCAACTGTTACTTTTTTTTTTTTTTTTTTGCAGCTGCCTGTGCTTGCAGTATATACTGCGGCTCTTGGACGCGCATCTCTCTTCTGATACGACTGTCCGCTAATTCCGGTAATAAGCACTCCATATAAAATCTCTGCAGTTTTGTAAACATCATTTTTACCAGAATTCGTTCTCTCTTTCTTCCCTTATTACTTCAATTCTACTGTCGCAATAAATTACCAAGTCAAAGCATCTCATGTGCGATATCTGGAGTTGCCCTTGTGTTCGGTATCTGTACCGATGTGATTTTTAAGTTGCAACTTCTCGTTTTTTATTTCTATGCAGAGATTATTAATTTTTACTGCTTCACGAAAATACATGCTTTCTATAGATGGCACACACTTTACTTCAACAATGTCATCTTTCTCCAAAATTCCATCTGGGCTGACTCCAAGTTATGATATCTCAGGGTGAACAAAAATGCCACAAGGTGCTGCAGTTGTCTACTTCTCTTTCTCGTAGGCGGATATGGCTTTTTTTTCTTCGTGAACTCTGCCGTAAATAATAGCCGGTGATTAGAGTTTGGTTCCACAAACAATATTTTTTTACAATATTGTGGCACGATGTAACATTCCTCATACAACAGATAACCCCGAATCGTGATGCAGTTGGTCTCTGCCGTCTTGCCTGCATCCATAGTGGATTCTCACGCTGTCCAATGGTAGCTCGTTCTAAAGTGGAACATAGAGTCAGAGAACCAGCTTCTTCCTGCAGTTTCCCTAAAATTGTGTTCATCTGGCTTTGAAGATCATTGGGAGATAAATCAGGTTTTGCAGCATTTGGACCATACTAAATGTCACCAGTTGTTTCGTTGATCTTACTCTTCTTTTTTTTTTGCATTAGTATTATCCTTCGTCACTAAAATTTGGTATTCTAGATGACCGAGACCTTTCTCGCTTGCTACATGTGCAATTAATTTAAAGAATAAAAAATTGAAAACATATATTCGAACATCGTTTAAAAATTACTACAGCTTATTAGCTCTACAAATGCAGTTCGGAGCAAAGTGTAATAATTTTAAATATTTTCAATTTTTTTAGTCAGTAACGTATGAATAGCCTTTGCTTTCCATCTCATCTCCCTATAAGAGTGCAGCGGCCTTCAAACTGTGGCCAACGGACCACTAGTGGCTCGCTAAATGAATGTTATTAATTTTCTTTAAACTTTTGTACAACTTTTCTATTAAAGAGTAAATTTTTATGATAAAAATGCAAAGTTGTCTTACGATAAGGCATTTTCATAAAGACTTTCATCATCATTTATACATTGTTTAAAATAACGGAAGCTGTACGGTACCCTGGTAGGAAGGTAGTTCATATTTGAAAAACCCAGGATCGCTGATAATATTATAGAATCCACCAAAGTTAAAATAGGATCATCGATATAACTGCAGTGTAAATTGCTTATTCATTTATTAGTTGTAATTTTCGAGAGTTTTGGGTAGTGAACATATAATTTCTACGTCAAAGGTCAACGGAGACTAGAATGGCGGCTGCATCGTAATACACTGAATAGCCAAAACAACTGGTACACCTGCCTAATATCGTGTAGGGCCCCCGCGACGCGCGCAGAAGTGCCGCAAGATGACGTGGCATGGACTCTACTAATGTCTGAAGGTATGCAAGAGGCAATTCACACCATGAATCCTGCAGGGCAGTCCACAAATCCATAGAAGTGCGAGGTGGTGGAGATCTTTTCTGAACAGCCCGTTGCAAGGCATCCCAGATATGCTCAATAATGTCAATGTGTGGTGATTTAGGTGGCCAATGGAAGTGTCTAAAGTCAGAAGAGTGTTCCTGGGGCCACTCGGTAGCAACTCTCGACTTGTGGGGTGTCACATTGTCGTGCTGGAATTGTCCACGTCCGTCGGAATGCATAATGGACATGAATGGGTGCAGGTGATCGGACAGGATGCTTTCATATCTGTAACCGGTCAGAGTCATATCTAGACTTATAAGGGGTCCCATTTCACGCCAACTGCACACGCCCCATACCATGACAGAGCCTCCACCAGCTTGAACAGTCCCCTGTTGACATGTAGGGTCCATGGATTTGTCGTGTGACCGTTTAGGAATATTAGAGCGACGCTGGGCCACAACCACCCCCCCCCATATAACCAGGGTAGAAACTTAGTAGACATGTGTCACGAGGCAGGTGACGGACCGCAGTTACACGTGTCTTGCTGCGTGTCCTGCTGCGTAGGCCTCATGACCACCCCCCTTTACACCCCTACGCCTCTAGCCAGCCCGTGAGATCTGTGGAGCGCAGAGGTTTCACGGAATATCACCAAATAATCATGTGTATTTCGCCTGAATTCAGGAAACACGCACCGTGGAAGAAATAGCTGACGAGCTGGATATTGGTGCCGAGAACACCCCCCTCCCCCTTTAGCTAACCACAGGACAATGTGGAAACGCACCGAGAAGAAATAGCTGACGAGAGTAAGCTAGGGGCAAGGGGCTACCTTCCCCCGCCACCCCAAACCCTTCAGGAACCAGAACACATGTTTTGAAAGGCATTGTTCTGCGTTCTACCACCTCACCCCCTTACCCCCTCCCACCGCAAGGCGACACGTGCCGACAATTAAGGGTGGAGGCTGGCAAGCATAAAAACCCCTTTTCGAGAGAAGCAGGAAGTAAGTTCATTAGTACCGCTCAGAGAGGTCAGACTTTTGATTATTGCCGAGCCCAGAGTAGTCAGTCAGTCGGTCGAGAGGCCAGGAGATCGAACTCCCGGCCACAACAGTACCTCAGTACGTCAGTAGAGCAGCCCAGGGGAGACGACGACACCCAGCGGACCTTTGCCAAAGGCCGCCCATCGCCGGAGCTCACCCGCCACAGCTTACATCATACCAGCAAGAGTTAAGTATACAATCACCGTCCAGAGAAGCACCCCCCCCTGCACCACGAAGTCGTAAACAGTTAATACGAGTAGTCAAATTAGGTACCACACCTCTCAAGTGTTCATGAATGTAGTTCTTGTATTAACTCCAGACAATATATTCGTCCTTCAAAATGAAACAGTAAAATACTACATTATTGCAAACCCCTTAACCTTCAGGCATCATATAGTCTGTGCCACTAAACATTAACGAAAGACATTACGTACATTTAGGATGTGTTAGATTCATGAGGATGTCTGCATACCCGTACACGTCCATCCACCCGATACAATTGGAAACGAGATTCATCTGACAAGGCAATGTGTTTCCAGTCATCAATAGTCCAATGGCGATGTTGGTGGGCCCAGGCGAGGCGTAAAGATTTGTGTCGTGCAGTCAACAACGGTACACGAGTGGGCCTTCGGCTCCGAAAGCCCATATCAATTATGGTCCGTTGAATAGTTCGCACACCGGCACTTGTTGATGCCCCAGCATTTAAATGTGCGCCAATTTGAGAAAGGGTTGCACGTCTGTCACGTTTAATGATTCTCGTCAGTCGTTGTTTGTCCCGTCCTTTCACGATCTTTTTCCGGCCGCAGCGATGTCGAAGATGTGATGTTTTACCGGATTCCTGATATTCACGGCACACTCGTGAAATGATCGTACGCGAAAATCCAAACTTTATCGCTACCTCGGAGATGCTTTCTCCCATCTCTCATGCACCGACTATAACACCACGTTCAACCTCACTTAAATATTGATAACATACCATTGTAGCAGCAGTAACCGATATAGCAACTTTGCCAGACGCTTGTTGTCTTATATAGGCGCTGCCGACCGCATCGCGTTACTCTGATTTGTTCCATACCTCTGTTATTTGCATACGTACGCCTATACCAGTTTTTTGGCTCTTCAGTGTATATGCGATCAGGTATTCTTGCAGATTATATAAGAACTATACAAACACAAAATTGCATACCTTTTGTTGTTTTCGCACTCTCTGTAATGTGGGACGAATGAGGTGTAATAGCTATCTGAGAAGAGTGGTCCTTTATAGGTGTCCGTTCAATTTCTTCACGACCATCATTGGTAGCGGAAATGGTGTTAGTGATAACGTTTTCCCTGTAATCAAAAAACCAGTTTTCCAGCAATTAGCATTTTACTTTTCGTATGATAAACAGCATGTGAATAGGAGTAATAATTTGTCAAAACAGATCCAAGATTTTCAGCCTGTGGTGTATCAGTATTTGTTATAAAACGCAATTCTAGGGGGTTAAAAAATTAGTTTACATTGTTAATAAACATAATTTTGTTCACAAAAAGCATCCTTTGCAAAGTATACTTTTTACTACGGCATAATGACTATCTTTATTTATGAACGATCGAGTTTGTGTATTTATTTTTATAACACCAACTTTGCCATAGTGGTAAGGATGTCAAGGTAATCCAAGGAATCTAATTTTAATAGCTACATACTTTTCAATCGATGTACTCTTCTCGATTCTCTTTGCTTGAAGCCTTCTATTAAGTAAAGAACCTTTGGTTTTCTTGTTAATTCTTGACGGACACATTCTAGTCGTAGGCATTTTTTTTTTAACGAAATTCATGATTGTGTAATAATGTGCACACCTATAACGTAAAAAAAACACTCTAAATTGTTTTATATAGACTATATATAAAAAAAATAACGTTAGCTATGGAATGATGCTGCATCGACCACAAAAACGTCAAGGTAAAGCAGGCGAAGGCCAAGTGAGGCGTTCAAAGGTCGCTTCTTAGGTAATCCTGCACAGCTCGGTTGCTATGAATCACTCTGTACCGTTACAACTACCTCTGCTTGGTACACAACAGCATCGCTGGCTAGCTGAGATGAAGCAATGTCGGTGCACACGTATCTCCGGTGCCGCTGCATCGCAACCTTGTAGTACTATGATGTCAATCGACCAATGCACACATGCGGTTATCTGCCGTAGCTGTGAGATAGGACTCTCGTGGGCTTGACGATGTTTTCAGATTTAGATCTCCTCATATAAGATGTGGAGAAGCATACAAAGCTTTAGAAAAAATGCCTTCGAAGAATACCACAACCGTATCAAAAACAAATCCCGTGGATTTCCATTTGCAGACAGTTTTGCGAAGGATCTGATGAATAGGAGAAAAACCTTTTGAGTAAATCCATCAGTATTTTACATAGTTGATATTTATGAGTGCATAATACTTACACAATACTATGTGAATGAAATATGACAAAAACGAAAACGGAACAAAGAAACACCGTTAACATATTTTATAATTTGGACTTTACTAATACAAATCACAAAACCAATTTTTTTGAATTTTTTTAAAAATTATAAAATGTTTACATTAATATAAAATTACCCACTTTATCCCATTGAGTTTCAAACAAAAAAATAAAAAAACACGATTTGTTTTTTACTGTTAAAATAGGCCTATCAGTCATTATATTTTAATAATATANAAAAATTATAAAATGTTTACATTAATATAAAATTACCCACTTTATCCCATTGAGTTTCAAACAAAAAAATAAAAAACTCGATTTGTTTTTTACTGTTAAAATAGGCCTATCAGTCATTATATTTTAATAATAGAAATTAATTTAAAAAGTTATTATTTGGTGGCGATGGAAAAATTAAAAGGCAACTGTCGTTTCACAACCGAGATCAGTCTGCATGTTTTTTTTATTCATTTGGCGGTATTGAAGAACCTTACTGATTACTTATTACAACCATTACACGCTCGCTGTATCTCCGAGGTTTTTCCGTAAAAGCATGCATTATACGTCATCAATATCTGTAATAAACGTGTGTACATAGTACCCAAATCTTTATAGTTTTATTAGATACTGCTCACCGATCTCTTTTGTAGGAATAGTTCAGTCTGTGAAGTATTTGTGCGCAGCATGTTATCAGATATGTAACAAGTTAGCTACCGTTTTGCAGTTTAATTCATACAACAAAAATATAGACTGCGTAAAATTTACGTCATAACCAAAAATTATATTTTCCAAAACCAGTGCTGTATACTTGAGGAATTTTTGTAAATTGCGTTGTATGTGTCGGTAGCACATCGACCCACAACTCTGAATCAATATTTGACTGTTCAGTCGGCATAGTTACATTCGCTCCAATTGCCTATATTTTTTATTTCAATTCTAGTAATCTATAACATCACTTGTTAACTAAGAATACTGGGCCAGATAGGTATATAAAGATTTTTGTGCATGGGAGAAGTTTTAAGTACCTCTACACACTTGTATATTTAGAATATTTAACATTTATTTTTGTTTGGGAAAAAATTCGCAAACTTTGAACTTTTGGGATTGTCTTTTAGGATTGAAAACGCTAGTTTGAGTACCCAAAAATGTTTTGTCATCCTATCCAAAAAAATTTATATAGAGTTTTAGTACTGCAATTATGTTCGAAGAAATTTATTTACAGA
Source organism: Clitarchus hookeri (assembly GCA_002778355.1). Lineage (NCBI taxonomy): Eukaryota > Metazoa > Arthropoda > Insecta > Phasmatodea > Phasmatidae > Clitarchus > Clitarchus hookeri. Next base: position 13,353 of record NQII01002954.1, read on the forward strand.
AAATATAGCTGAACAAGGGCTGTATAGAGTTGTTATTGTGAGTCGTCATTTCATTTCCGAGAACTGCTAAGCTCCTCGCCATGCCAGGGCTTACAGGCAACAACCCACCCCCACCCCAACCCCCTCGGATTACCGATCCTTACTGTTTAATACCTGCACACTCTCGGCCACCACCTCCTCCTCTCCTCCGGGGAAAACATACCCGCAAGACCTTCACCGACTTCGGACAGTTGCCACTTTCCATTAGCTTTTTGCTAAAAACCTGTTTTTCGGTTATATTTCCACCAGCTATTATTTTAACTAGATACTCAAGCCAGTAATTGAATCTATGGGTTTTACCTCGTGATTTGACGTCTTTAGTTTCTTTGTGCCTCCTTTCGTTTGTCTGTAGCAGTAGTTTCAAATGCGCATCGAAATCTTCAGTTTCGAGGGGCACAGAATAAAACAATTTTCGGAGGGTTACAAATGAAAAACAAAAAAATAGGGCACTTTAAAGCATAGAATACAATCAAGTTAATTTAAAAAAAAGGGAAGTCTCACACGTGAAATTATTCTCATATCATGGAGCAATTGAAAACAAATGGACATTAAAAACTGAAGTTTTAAGTACTCAGTTATGATCTTATAGTGTAGATTGAGAACGAAAATACACAATAATAAGCAAATTTATTAAGGATACTACCCCCTTAAGCAACAAACCGGTGTATACTGTTTTGTAGAACAGAGATGTTACACCCGTGAAAATGTGGTTGGTAATATCATCCTCCTTCATCTGGAAAATAGGGGTTGCCACCCTGTGTTTTGTTACGAATCTGCACCACTTTACTAAACTTCAACCATGACATAAAATTAGATTTTAAATAAAGTCAATGACTGGTGTGCCAAGAAACAACACAGGAGATTCGAATTTTCCACGTGAGGCATGCTGTAAAATTAGCGTGTCATTTACTTTAGAAAATTGTGGTAATCGATGGGGTAATATTGATTTTTAGTGAAAATATTNTGTAAAATTAGCGTGTCATTTACTTTAGAAAATTGTGGTAATCGATGGGGTAATATTGATTTTTAGTGAAAATATTCATATTCAACATGTTCCACCTACTGTATTAAAAGTTCAGTACGCCACTCAGTAAGACACATGGGAGAGTATACACAATTGATCTAGCTAACATGAGTGGAAGGAGAGGCCGCGGAGGTGTAGTGGTCAGACTACGTATCGCCTCTCACCACGGCAATAAGGGCTGATTCCTGTTGGTTCACTCCTGAGTTTATCATGTGGGAAACATGGTGGACGTTNAAGGGCTGATTCCTGTTGGTTCACTCCTGAGTTTATCATGTGGGAAACATGGTGGACGTTGCTGCTTCCCCGTTGGTTTTCTCGGGTTACTTCAATTTCTACCAACGCTGCATTCTGTTGCTGCTTCATATTCATCTTACTTCACCCTCATCAGCACTGAATATATCAGCCGTTAAGCACCGCCCGCATCTCACACTATCGCCATAAGCTGAAAAATATCTTGAGGAAATATCTGACGTGAATACGTCTTTAAAATCCGACCAACACATGGGGTACCAAGACGGGCGGGAACGACGATGTAATGTTTGCAGGGTGATCGATTCCGAAACGGTAACTTAGTGATCTTAGTGACTAACAACACGACTGAGAGAAATGTGGTCTTGTTCGATCTGGTGTATGACCATGCAGCGATCATCGCAGGTGGAGTCCCGCGGTGACTGGCGGCCATTTCGTGCATTGGCGACAATTTCCGGGCTGTAAATCTCGCGACTCCGATGTGCCAGTATGCTGACTTTGGTGCCAAACAAAACGATATTGTCTAGACCTGTCGATTTAAGCCATAAATGTCCGGTATCGATTTTGTTACTTTCATTTTGTTCCTATACCCCAAAGAAAATATTTTCTGCTAACACAAACTTAATCACGTAGAACACATGTCCGGATTCTCGACACAGACACACACATATATTTTTCTTCGAGAAAAACACACCCCTCCCCCTACTCCAAAAAATTACCTCTGGATCCATGCCTACTAGCATTGCTACCATATTGCTAGTGATGTCAGAAACTGCAGCAATTATTTNGTTCGAAGAAATTTATTTACAGAAAATATAGCTGAACAAGGGCTGTATAGAGTTGTTATTGTGAGTCGTCATTTCATTTCCGAGAACTGCTAAGCTCCTCGCCATGCCAGGGCTTACAGGCAACAACCCACCCCCACCCCAACCCCCTCGGATTACCGATCCTTACTGTTTAATACCTGCACACTCTCGGCCACCACCTCCTCCTCTCCTCCGGGGAAAACATACCCGCAAGACCTTCACCGACTTCGGACAGTTGCCACTTTCCATTAGCTTTTTGCTAAAAACCTNCGGGGAAAACATACCCGCAAGACCTTCACCGACTTCGGACAGTTGCCACTTTCCATTAGCTTTTTGCTAAAAACCGATTTTTCGGTTAGATTTCCACCAGCTATTATTTTAACTAGATACCCAAGTCAGTAATTGAATCTATGGGTTTTACCTCGTGATTTGACGTATTTAGTTTCTTTGTGCCTCCTTTCGTTTGTCTGTAGTAGTAGTTTCAAATGTGCATCGAAATCTTCAGTTTCGAGGGGCACAGAATGAAACAATTTTCGGAGGGTTACAAATGAAAAACAAAAAAATAAGGCACTTTAAAGCATAGAATACAATCAAGTTAATTTTAAAAAAAGGGAAGTCTCACAGGTGAAATTATTCTCATATCTTAGAGCAACTGAAAACAAATGGACAATAAAAACTGAAGTTTTAAGTGCTCAGTTATGATCTTATAGTGTACTAAAGTAAGATCGAGAACGAACATACACAATAATTANTGAAGTTTTAAGTGCTCAGTTATGATCTTATAGTGTACTAAAGTAAGATCGAGAACGAACATACACAATAATTAGCAAATTTATTAAGGATACTACCCCCTTAAGCAACAAACCGGTGTATACTGTTTTGTAGAACAGAGATGTTACACCCGTGAAAATGTGGTTGGTAATATCATCCTCCTTCATCTGGAAAATAGGGGTTGCCACCCTGTGTTTTGTTACGAATCTGCACCACTTTACTCAACTTCAACCATGACATAAAGGTAGATTTTAAATAAAGCCAATGACTTGTGTGCCAAGAAACAACACAGGAGATTCGAATTTTCCAGGTGAGGCGTGTTGTAAAATTAGCGTGTCATTTACTTTAGAAAATTGTGGTAATCGATGGGGTAATATTGATTTTTAGTGAAAATATTCATATTCAACATGTTCCACCTACTGTATTAAAAGTTCAGTACGCCACTCAGTAAGACACATGGGAGAGTATACACAATTGATCTAGCTAACATGAGTGGAAGGAGAGGCCGCGGAGGTGTAGTGGTCAGACTACGTATCGCCTCTCACCACGGCAATAAGGGCTGATTCCTGTTGGTTCACTCCTGAGTTTATCATGTGGGAAACATGGTGGACGTTGCTGCTTCCCCGTTGGTTTTCTCGGGTTACTTCAATTTCTACCAACGCTGCATTCTGTTGCTGCTTCATATTCACCTCACTTCACCCTCATCAGCACTGAAGATCTCAGCCGTTAAGCACCACCCGCATCTCACACTATCGCCATAAGTTGAAAAATATCTTGAGGAAATATCTGACGTGAATACGTCTTTAAAATCCGACCAACACATGGGGTACCAGGAAGGACGGGAACGGCGATGTAATGTTTGCAGGGTGATCGATTCCGACACGGTAACTTGGTGATCTTAGTGACTAACAACACGACTGAGAGAAATGTGGTCTTGTTCGATCTGGTGTATGACTATGGAGCGAGCATCGCAGGTGGAGTCCCGCGGTGACTGGCGGCCATTTTGGGCATTGGCGACAATTTCCGGGCTGTAAATCTCGTGACTCCGATGTGCCAGTATGCTGACTTTGGTGCCAAACAAAACGATATTGTCTAGACCTGTCGATTTAAGCCATAAATGTCCGGTATCGATTTTGTTACTTTCATTTTGTTCCTATACCCCAAAGAAAATATTTTCTGATAACACAAACTTAATCACGTAGAACACATGGCCGGATTCTCGACACAGACACACACATATATTTTTCTTCGAGAAAAACACACCCCTCCCCCTACTCCTTGAAAATTACCTCTGGATCCATGCCTACTAGCATTGCTACCATATTGCTAGTGATGTCAGAAACTGCAGCAATTATTTNAAAATTACCTCTGGATCCATGCCTACTAGCATTGCTACCATATTGCTAGTGATGTCAGAAACTGCAGCAATTATTTTCTGTTTTCGTTCCTTGTAGGTTTGAGTGTCATACATAAAAATCACTATCACAGTCATAAGTGATGAGGGGTGAGGGAGGATAGCAAGGGGGTGGTCACCCTTCTACTTTTTAGCAAGCAGGGGCGTGCCCCTTCCCACCTCCCTCGGGTGTGCNGGATAGCAAGGGGGTGGTCACCCTTCTACTTTTTAGCAAGCAGGGGCGTGCCCCTTCCCACCTCCCTCGGGTGTGTAGCCATTATTTCAGTTTGTAATAAGTTTAATTTGTGGTAAATCTCTTGCCTCATTCCCTTTAAAATAATGGCGTTTTAATGTGTTAATTAATTTTTTTTAAGTTGTAATAAAAGTACAATTCAGAATGTTCCGGTTTTATAGAATGCTTTTGTAATTCACGTTGCCTTTTAAAGCNAAGTTGTAATAAAAGTACAATTCAGAATGTTCCGGTTTTATAGAATGCTTTTGTAATTCACGTTGCCTTTTAAAGCAAAACATTCAGTACTGTATTCTCTTAAATATTTGTAACTTTGGTTGTTGAAAACCTTGGCATAAATTAAAATAAGTGCTACATTCGTGCATAACTTCTCGCACAAACTTATAACACACATTGGTGCATACGATATTAATATATTTAAATGAACATGGGCGTGGTTACAGAAAATTTGCGACTACCCTGCCCCTCTTCTACTCCACCACCGGCAAACTAAAATTCGGTGCATATGATGACAGTTATAATTTTTGGCTTATTTTTATTTAGCACACTGGTATATTTATTACGAATAAAAATATGCAGATATTGCATTTTTTCTTAGCTCACTCAAATATCGCTGTATTCATAATTTAATGCATCCCAAATATTAATCTAAACAAAATGAAGCACTTCTTGTAATTCATATTGTCTGTGATGGTAGTTGCTGCACAACTAACACCTTTCTACGCCAAATGTCGCTCCTGTACATTGCTCGACTTAATTGCCGCGGCGAACTAGCGGGTCTTTTTACCCGAAAACGTATCCTGGGGCGCGATTATCATTCACTTTTATGCTTATCGGGAGCCGCTTTGCATCTTGGAAACAATACGCGGGGTGGAAGTTACCATGGCACGAAGTATAGCGGTCACATGTCTATCAGAATGTCACAAACTACACATTAACTATTAGCCTTTGCATTGGTGTTGTATAACAATCAACCAAAACTGGGTGTTCTTAATTTTATACTCATGCATGGTCACCAACAAAATTTGGTTATAAAAGTGCGCTACTCAACCTGAATTGTAAATTTAAAGTTATGCAGTGGTACAAATTTCCTATTTATAGGTATTAATAGCACAGTGCTGTCAACATAAAATAAAACCGAGACAGTCGTATATAACACTGATTAACGCTCGGCAATTTATTTTTAATTCCGAATAACCTCCCTTATATGAGATATGAGGAATTAGCAAATATTTGTCAAATAATGTTCATACAGGCGAAAGGAAGCAAAACTCTTCTGCCTGATTGCTGTCCCAGAGAATTCAGCATAGTGGTGCTTCACAGCCACGACTGNCGAAAGGAAGCAAAACTCTTCTGCCTGATTGCTGTCCCAGAGAATTCAGCATAGTGGTGCTTCACAGCCACGACTATGGAGATTCCAAGAAGCGATAAACTGCTGAGTGACAGGTCATTATTCCGGGACACCTGGTTCACGCGCCATGCCACCCTCTTGCCTCCTCCCAGGAAGACATATAACTTACCTGTAGGGCTGGTTGCCTACCTACAGGCGTTACACTCTGTAAATTACATAAACAATGCCATCTCTGGCGCCAGAATCGCACTAAGTTTCCCTTCCCGCCTNAGGCGTTACACTCTGTAAATTACATAAACAATGCCATCTCTGGCGCCAGAATCGCACTAAGTTTCCCTTCCCGCCTAACTGGAGCTTTTTCCCGCGTATGAGCCCAAGAAGTGTGGGAGCTATAAGGGTTACACTGACATGCACTACAAGAGCATCATCGCCCCTACGCGCAGTGTTCTGAACTGGCGTGCAGTGTTCTCGTAGTGCCGCGTGTACCTATGGGTCTTTCAGAAGTGACCATATCATTTTAATAATGAGTCATAAGTTGCAACGTTCAATATAGGCTCCTATCGTAGTTTGTCTCGTGTCCAGCTAGTATATTTTAAGATGCGACAGTCTGAAAAAGTCTTTTTTTGACTATGTTGGAGGGCTCCGTAATAATAATTACAGCATGGGTGGTATATTTAAAGTATCATTCCGCCCTCGTCTGGGGTATGATGTCTTTTCGTAGGTAAATACTTTCGTAAAAAAAAACTGGATTTCGAACACACTGCAACGCAGTTGAAGCACCAGGCAGGTGGAACCATTAAGTGTGTCGGACCCCAACAAAATAATTATTATATAATTGTACCAAAGATTGTTCAACTCGCACGCATTGTATGTAATTACATTTTCCTAGAATAATTTTTTTTACACTTAATAGCTTTTTTAATAGTTTTATTTCAGATACAAAAATATTATGTTTTGTTGCAACCGTAATAACAAATACTAAGTTAGAGCTGCGCAAACCTCTAGCTTCACTCTCCTACACCCCTGCTGACTGTCCGGAGCTGCGTAGCCACTCGCTACGTCAGCCTGTTATTGGAACACTCACAGCCTCCCCCGCACTTAAATCATCAGCCAGGGGCAATGGCCATGACGTATAACAACAATTCGCTTGTACGCGCGACGCGCAAAACCATCGCCCTACACGCCTGCCCTCGCCGACAAACACAGCCCGACACACCACCGCCTACTGAATGACACGGACCACTTGCCAGTGGAGGTGGGATGTTTCTCTCTGCAGATCGTTACAGGAAGCACTGTCGCCAACGTCCCGCGCCAATGAATGTGTGTCCTGTTGACGTCACGTGTCGGCGCCAGGGTGCGTTAAATTTGTTGGGGCTGAGTTGGTACAACGCGACTATGAGCTCGTTTACTCACCAAATGCATTCAAAGCAGAAACGACACTGTTTAAAAAAAAATCCGTTTGTAAAATGTTTTCCATAACTCTCCGCAGAGTTACGCACACGCAGCTTGTTCAATAACGGACTTTCGTTAACTTCACAGATATTTCCGTGCATTCATGGAACATATCCGTAAATTTGCTGGTTAGTAGTTTTCCTGTGTTTATAGTTGTAAAGAAGAAAAAAAGTTTAATTTTTATTATGCNTCCGTAAATTTGCTGGTTAGTAGTTTTCCTGTGTTTATAGTTGTAAAGAAGAAAAAAAGTTTAATTTTTATTATGAGGCTGTTTCACTGTATATAAAATTAAATTTAACAAATTTAAAAAATACGTATTTATTTTGGAGCGAGAATTGAACAGGAACCGGAAACTCGCGATTGCGTGAATCTTACCACTCATCTACGACCTTCTTGCGATAACCTAGCATACAAATATAGTATTTATAGAAATGTTTCATACGTATATTTTTCAGTTTGTAGTATTATTTGAGTGTTTTAAGTAATGCTTACTTTTTAGGTCCCTTGTGCAACAATTTTTGTTATTTGAAGAAAGAGGTTCAAGTGGTATTGGANTAAGTAATGCTTACTTTTTAGGTCCCTTGTGCAACAATTTTTGTTATTTGAAGAAAGAGGTTCAAGTGGTATTGGATAGCCTAGCTGCCGCAGAAACGACGATGACTTTCAGGTTACAGTGGCGAAACGAAGGCTCTTGTATATTTGGCAGTATTCTTGCCAGAAACTTGAGGCTATAGGAAATACAGAGACGTTCCGCATTCTATATTTTCGAGGCTTAGCCTTGCCTCACGATATTCGGTATATTGTGTATTTCCTTGAAATTTCCATAAATAAAGAAAAACATTTTACAGTACATCAACGACATGACAGCGCCGAAGCACAGACAGCCTACACGTTCTCACTCTTACGGCATTCCATGGATATTTCCGCCACCTACATCACATTCGTCTGGGTGGAAGGGAGTCTCGCAAATGAGGTTATTTCAATGGCCTCAGATGAAAAAAGAGAAGAAAAAAGGGGAAGAAGAATGTTGTTTCGGGCGTTTTCATTGGCCAGACTATTGATCAACCTCGGTCTGACCATCGTTCCACTAGCGTTATGCGTGCGTCAAGGAAGTAATATTAATTCAACCTTCCATAATTTCTTCAATTTTCTGTTAGCAGGCCAGTATAAATCAAATGAATCCCAGCCATTTCAGCCATCATAAAATGCTCCGTGTCGTATGTTACGTATCCACAGAAGAGAGATTTGATACGTTAGTACACTACTTTTGACTTATACGTTATGCAATTACTATATAATACAATTCCTAAAAACTTAATTATATTCGTAATATTTAGGGTATGTTTCAAAAGCAAATGGAAAAGAACTGCACGTAATTGTCTAAACAAGTGAATTTGACATTTGTTTTGACAATTCGTAAGCCAATGTGCCACCTGTTGCGAAAACCATTAAATTTGTGAACACATTCAAACAAAAAAAAAAAAATGAAATGAACTTTAATAAACCACTGTTTCTATTTTGTCAATGATTTTTCAAAATTTAAAAATTTACTGTATAGTAACTTCATTTTGGGAGACATATAAAACAAACAAACAGAATTTGTGGTGCAAATTAAGATATCAGTGAATTTTATTATATCATCTATACAATGATGTGTATGAAAGTGCCGTAATTTTGTATTTAAAAAGCCAGTTATTTTCTGTTATTCCAACTAACGATTTCGCACCAGTTGTTATGCATTTGTTCTACAGAGCTACTGTAAATGATACATCGAGTTTCAAAGAGCTGTATTTTCAGGAGTTTTAAACTGACAATAAATATTTATGCATAAGGCCGCCTGTTTTTCGCGAAAACGCTTCTTGAGTGTGTGCCAGCCAATCACGGGCGTTCAATGTCGGCGTACCGCAATTCTGACTGGCCCAGTCGAGTAGGAAACGTCTTCTCGCACAGACACGCAGCCATTCGCCAAAGGAAATTTGCAAGCTTGCACGTAATAAGTTGAAGGTCTAGCTCGATCATAAAACTTATCGCGAAAACCTGGAAAGAAGCGGAATATCGCCAAGTCTTTCTCAGACCCTGCAAATGTCCTATGTGCATTCACTTGGTCACGCGACACACGTTCAAGTGAAAGTCAAGTTATGCCCATACCTTATGTTGCATTTGACCATCAGAGGATATCACTGTAGAACTGATGCGCTTCCTTAGCTCTGCAAGTGTTTTAGGCTGTGGTGGGACGTGAAAATGGTCCTTGTACCCCCCCAAATGATGACGTCACATGGCGTCAGATCAGGAGACCTGGAATCCATGCGGACACAGCTACGTCATCCTGAACGACACCTCCAATCCAACGATGCGGACGTTGCTAAGGGTACCTGGCAGGCAACAAATTGTAACCTTACAACCTTCGCCTGTTTTATCGACAACCGTTCGCGTGAGAAAGTTACATCAAGGCAACCGCGGGTGTGTACTCAAGTGAATTATGCCACACGGATGCACGTAAAGGTGTATGTCCACGATTGTGATATGCAAATCAAAGCATTCAGATCCTGATACCAGAGCATAAAAAAAAACAGGACTTAATATTTTTTTTTACATTTTAATTTTTATTCTACATTGGGAAGGAAAAAATTGATAGCCTTGTTTCCACCGGAAGATCGAACTTTTTTTGCGTGTGTATGTCATCCCCTAAAAACTTTTGAACTAGTGCACTGATTTTCACTAAACTGTGCATACTTACATTATGTAGAAAGGACACCCCACGTTTATAGTTCTCGACTATTCCTGATCACTACTTTCAAAATGTGTTTTAATATGAATTTTTTTGAAATTTCTTGGCAGTAGTATAATTAAATTACGCTCGAAAATATGTTAGACCTACTCCATTACTGCAATTTACTAAGAGAAAACAAATAAAAAATTAACTAATGTAACATACAATAATAAATAATGCAACATATACATAAAACTGGAAGCCAAATTTCACTCAAATTCTGTGTAAAGTAAATGCAAAAAAATTAACCATATTTACGCAAAAATAGAACCGAAAATGTTTTCATCAGTGCGACTAGAACACCGCACGCCAGTTCAGAGCCTCGCGCTTAGAGGCGATGGCGCACTTGATGCGCGTGGCAGTCTCGCCCTCATCGCTTCCGCGCTTCTCGGTCTCGAACGCGGGAAAAAGCTTCAGGTAGGCGGGAGACTTAAGCCTACCGGGAGTTGTCTTGCGCATTCGAGGCCCGCTGTACTGTGCGAGTTAGATCTACAGTAGCGGTACCGTATTACACGCAATGGAAACTCGCAGATTTTAAAAATTCATACGTGCAGTTGTAGTTTTCTTCTACCTCTGACTGATACTGCGCAGGCTGGCTATAGAAATAAGATCAATGTTCATATTTTAACGACTTTTTTTATTTCTTTGAATATACGTAATATCATAAAAGCAAAACCATACGATCGTAGATGATTGGTTCCTACATGTCTTGGCAAGTGTCACATTTCCAGAACATTTACTCAACGAGATACGCGTAAACGTGCAAACAAAGGCTCACACAGAAAAAAATATTTCAGTGCACGGTATCGAGCGTCGCTGAGGGTTAAACGAGTTGAAGGATGGAGCAGCGGCGGAATGTAAGGAGCGGGAGTACCCCGAGAAAACCCGCTGGCGAACGGCAGCGTCCACCACGTTTCCTACACGGGGAAACAAGCCGGGTGAATCCACCGGGAATCGAGCCCAGTTCGCCTCGGCGGGAGGAGAGTACTCCGACTACGACATCGCATTCCACGGCTTCCCTACATTCTAGTAGCACATTTGCGGTTAGTTGGACGGGAGAGCAGGGAATAGTTCTTATGTTCTTCTTTTTGTTATCCTCACACTCAATTAAATCATTTTCATAAAACATTTTACAATAGGTTTTTCTTCAATACGCCTACGAAATTTTGGCGTGACTGAACTCAGGTTACTACCATCACTATCACCTTCAAATTTTACGGCAGTAATAAAAGACTAGGAAATAAGCATTACAAAGTGTAGGTACATGTATATATAGTTTAGTTTTTAATTTAAAATACACTAAGGATTAATATTTCTGCACGTAAAAGTACAGTGTAAAATATAAACGAATTTGTAACATAGCTTATGTTTAGTGCATGTACTATGTTGATATGACGTAGACGTGAATTTCGAACCCTGAAGGTGATGGTGGCACATTCCATTTTTACCGCCCCCTTCCTCCCTTAAATATACGCCACTGATCCAGAGTAATTTCCAGCCTTCTCCCACAGATCCCCATCTTCAGAAAGCTTACGGGAACCGTGAAAGTAATTGCATTTCGGTAGGGGAAATTTTCTGAATAGTATCTGTTACATTGCCGCCCGACAACTCTCACGCTGAGATTGCGCGGCGTAGGTCGAGATGAAAGGATCTGCTGCGATTTAAACGAAGGGGAATCCGGCACTTGCTTCTCTCAGCCACGGCACCGCCCTTCCGAAACTCTTGATACTTGTATTTCGAAGGCATAGGCTGCTCACGGTTGCTTCCAACTTTTCCTGTAGGCCTGATAAAGTTCTACTTCCGGGATAAACCTCCGCTTCATGCAAACAAAGCTTTACCAAGTTGAGAAAAATTACACCACATGATCATTGCATCAGATTCGTGCGCACTCAAAGTTATATCATTTTGCATGAGAACTATTTATTTCTGTCGTTACCTACAAACCTATTTTTAACGGGTTTTTATTCATATAAATTAAAGATGAAATATTAAAAATTAAAGATAGAATGTAGGAAAAAGTTTAATTTAATTAAAAATAAGGCATATTGTGACCATGAATTAACACACTAGAGAGAATTACACAGATAGGCATTGGGAAGGATGACTACAGAACTACCACACATTAAGGAAATTATCTGGTATCATATACTTTCAGGAAACAATGATTATTTAGTAAAATAAACTTCACCTTTAACACCAGAAAATTAGTATAAATTATTATTCGTAATAATAAAAGTATTAATTTCATTAAATGAAATAACTTATGTGTGGCATATTACTGTGACTTTTGGCATGTGTGACCTATACACACTAGCTTCTCTCATGATGGTTTACTTTAAGCTCAGTTTCTTTGCAAAATTAATTAACTTGGAAAATAAAATTGTAACAAAGTAACTACAGTTCAAAATAAAACTCTGCTAGAGCGTTTGATTCTTTGTCAGGGTGTTCGTAAGTGATAGTAAAATTGTAGCTGGTGAAATGAGAAGGTCCAAATTAATATAACGTATTTGTCTCTGTGCTTGCTAACTTACAGAAGACTTATGTGAATTCAAAATAAACGTAGAGCATGGAAGATCTTGAAGTCGCTGCGGGTCGGCTGGCATCCTCGTGAATGTCTGGACGTCTGCTTGAAACTTCCCTATGTAGGCTCTCGGGCCTACCGTGCCTGAATAAAGTTCATACAGCACTTATACTATGCGGCAGCACATATTACAACCTTTATCAAAATGAGCGTGTAGACCGTACAGGATTTCTTCTTATTATAAACCGAGCAGCGTCTTCATACTCATCGGGACGGTCTGTGTATCAATGCGGACTCGTAAAATTTAATAAAATTCAACAAAACGTCGAGCCAAATTAACAGGGTCAGCGTCGTGCCTGGCGGAAAAACTAAGATGGCTAAACCTATGTTCGACATACTTACTTAACACGCATTCAAAATTAGCGCCAATCACGAGCTACGTCAAAAATTAAGTATCTTCATGTCACTCGTCCCCATGGTAACGGACAACAAACGTGCCTTCGCTCACGGCCTTCTTACACAAAACCAGATTTCGGTGGTTAGGAAAAACTCTTACTAATACAAAAAAAAAATTCTCTGACTGAAAAAATACCTGAACTGACTGAAAAAATTACCCGAACCAAAAATTACACGATAAATAAAATTCTAAATGCTACTACCATGTTTAAGATGTTAAAATGTACGCATGCAAAATAAAATACAAATAACAAAATATTTATTATGTAATGAAAGTGCAATACCTAAAAACAACGTATATTTCATTATCTAATGTAATACAGAATGCATACTGAACAACATGTTATAAATTGTGTAAAAACTTATTTTATAAAATGTACGTTATATATATATATTTGTATTAAATATTATATCATATTACTAATATATTACATTAATATCGCATTTATAAGTGTAATGCTCATTAATAGACCTGCATTTTATATGGAATATTACATTTTCATTTATGTAATGAGGGAATTACTTTATTTAAACTGAAAAGATTTCTCTTTTCGTCGTAGATGCGCACACTGATTTAAAAATTAACACTCGTGAGCTAAAGGATGTACAATAGTTTGTAATGATAAGAAAATATACCAAGAAATAGGCCTATTATCTAAATATCACGCGTGGGCGAATGCTTTTAGGTGCTATCGCAGTGAATTTCTATATCAGTAAATGTAGCTGCGTGTAAAAAAAACACACGAATAGCTATTCTGATGGGTGCGGAGAATCTGCTTGGTACGTGCGAAAAAGTTTTTTTCCAGTGAGTTTACAGTTCAATAAAAAAAAAAACGAAGCGAAACGAATGATGTGGAGCGGCACACGGCCGCAACACGACGCGCGAAATGGAAAGATGTCCCTTCATCGAGTTGTTTACTGAGGGCGGAAACATGGTTTCACCATCTCACGCACATCAATAAACCCTCGTCCGAGGCGGAGATGGCGAGAGTATCAAGCCTTTCACGTGGAGGACATTCGACACCGCGCTTTCAGACGCGAGGGCGTTCGCTGAGGTTTTCCGGCGCACACCTCAACCGCCGTCGCCAGGCAGAGAAGGTCCAGATGAGTATTAAGAGAACACAACATCGGTAAAAATTCGCATAAATTAAAAAGATTGTATCTGACCAAATTATACGAAATGTATTAAGGTGATTATTTATGCAAAACACGACAAAAATGTTTAATACGACCTGTAGCCAAAAGTGATAAAGGTATAATTGAGGGAAGCACGGAGATAGGAATAACAGGAGATGGGAATACCAGGAGATGGGAATAAAAGGAAATGGGAATAAAAGGAAATGGGAATAACAGGAAATGGGAATAACAGGAAATGGGAATAACAGGAAATGGGAATAACAGGAGACGGGAATAACATGATGTGGGAATAACAGGATGTGGGAATAACAGGATGTGAGAATAACAGGATGCGGGAATAAGATGATGTGGGAATAACAGGATGTGGGAATAACATGATGTGGGAATAACATGATGCGGGAATAACATGATGTGGCAATAACATGATGTGGGAATAACAGGCTGATGGCCTGCCACGACGTCATTGAAGTTGCATTTTCATCCATCGACATATTGTGACACCCAAGACATTTAAAATGTCGAGGCAGGTTTTTACATTTAATTAATGTAAAGTGTTTTAAGCACATAACTAAAGAAGCTAAATCTTCAGGTTAAATATCAACGTGCTCTGATACATTATATTCGTGGGCGTCACAACATGGCGGACAGGCTTAATCATTTTATCATGCACATCCACAGAATCATTAAACAAAGGAATTCCCGTACAGTGTTACGTTGTACGAAGTCGTCAAACGTCAGAATAATTGGCTGGTAACATAATCTCTGTGTAACTTGGTAGGGGCTGCCATAATGACACTGTTACATGTTGTGTATATGTGGACTTTAATCATGTGTGCCGTTTAGAAGAGAACCATTTGTCTGGGGTTGTTACACTATGGTAAAATTTCTTATTTATTAGAAATTGATTATAAATAACTGCCGAAAAAGCGCTAAACCGGCATTTTTCTTTAATTTCATGAAATTTCTGATTTTTTAAACTTACATAATTTCGAAATTTCTTGCATTATGAGTACTTACCTTCCTAAATAATAATTTAAGGCTATACATCGTAGTATAATTTTTGTCTCATTTTGCATAAAGATCACCTTACAAATTTTGTAAAATTTCTTGGAAACAACTTGCTGATTCTTTCCTAACTTTGAAATTTTTAACAGGATTTTTTAAAATTCAGCATATAATACTTTATATTAGACTTTCCACTGTGTTCACTGTTTTAAGAAATGTTAGTAAATAAATAAATACCAATGATGCTACACGTTTTTCGTAACTTTCTGCTAAAGAGATTGTTTTTATTAAGATATAGTTAGCCTTGTATCCAAGGGGCTTAAATGTTTCAAGCTAAAAATTCTTACAATTGCTTCACTATGAGCTGAACGCCTATGAGATTCCTGCCTATTGTTTTATCGCTTCCCACTGTGGATCCATTGGCCAACTGTAAAAGTTAATGTTACCACTGACACAATTGTAAATGTGCATGTGTCGATAAACCGAAAATGCGAAGTAGTTAGGAACGCAAACGTTTGCCTGTAACAATAGTATACCGTGTGTACTCGAATAATGATAATAAACAAACACCAGAGTGAGGCAGATGAGTACAAATGGAGTATATTTTACTCCAGGAACAAATTGTCTAACGTCCATTGTGGAGGGCCGGGTATGCAACTCTGTGCATATCGCGTATTAACCCTTTAAGTCCGTGTCAGTGGACATGTTACAGATAAAGGAAATATATGAAAAGAACTGTACGCAGCAAAGGTCATGGCCCAATGCAGTCAGTTTCTTCGCTGTGGGTAGTGTGACGTTTCTAAAGCTCTGGTTTGCGAGTGGTTTTCCCAGGGTCCCTTAGCAGCAAGCACATATTTCACTGGTTGCGTGAATGAAGCAAGTGTTGACTCTGGTTAGTACAGCACGTACCAAAATATTACTTTGTTGCAACACTTGAAACCATAAATTAATGCAGTCATGACTGGGTTACCGNAGGGTAAGTACAGCACGTACCAAAATATTACTTTGTTGCAACACTTGAAACCATAAATTAATGCAGTCATGACTGGGTTACCGAGCCTGTGAGCAGTTCTGAACGCCTGCTGATAACACCGCTCAGAATCGCATGGTCTCAGTCTCAATGGTTCCTGCAGGACTTGCTACCGGAATACTTGGAGGATGTGCCTCTAAATGCTCGCGAGACGATGCGGTTTCAACAAGACGGGGCCCCGCCTCATTTTGCCATCCTAGTTCGCCGGCACCTCGATGTACTTCCCAAACCGGTGGCTAGGTAGGGGAGACCACACAGCTAGCCCTCCGTCTGCGAGGCCACGTCAGATAGACGGCGTATGCCACATCACCCGGCACGAGGGGTGAGCGCACCGCAGCATGCTCCAGAACCGCACTGCCTACGTGGCCGACGCTCTGAGCCCCGTGCCTTCTGCCCAAATGTGTAAATAAATTCTCGTTTCTTTGCACTGCCTTTCAAATAATACTACCCGGACTGTGTGGTGTGCGGAGTACCAGATACTTCTGCGCACCTGCTCTTTGATTGTCCAAAGATAGAGGATCTCCGGACCTCTTTCGAGGACAAGCATGGACCCCTGATTCTCCAAAGCATGCTTGCCGCCAGGCTTCTGGCACCGAAGGTGCTGGAATTTCTGACGGCGGCAGGGAAACGAAACGAAAACTTTGACGTGTGGTGGCTGAGCAACACTCTGAGTCACACACTTGAACAGGACACTTCGGATGAACACAATGAAAGCCATGGCTGAATGCCTCTTCCCGGTATAAATATTGGAGGAGAGTGAACACGATCGTCCACCAACACCGACCCTAGAACCACAGGTGGCAACAGAAGAAACTGCACCAGTTTTGTCGCAGACACAGGTGCCCAGAATGGAAGGGTCTATCCTGCAACTTATAGACCCCGAAGACAACAACAAACCGGAAGAGAAAAATCCAGAGGGGCCAAATGATGGATGGCCATGTTCGTGGAATCCAGTCTTATATGTAAGCGAGGGCTTTGCTCATGTTGCGAGCAACATGAGCAGGCTCCCAGGACAGTAGAGCAAGCAGATCGAACGGGAAGTCTCTCTTCTCAGAGCCCAGGTAAGGCGAAATGAAATGGTACCATTCTCTTAGAGAATATTTACTATAGAATGGCCATCAAACAGGAGCGCGATGGACGCAGCAGTACAAGCCTGGCCCTTAGGAGCCCACCCGAAGGAACCGGGGGAGTTGTACGATGAAGTCGTACGAGGAGCCCAAATATCAAGGCTGGAGGAACCGAAAATCCCGATAGCAGCAGTAACCCTGCAGGTTAGGTCAATGGATGGAGGTGAGAAGATGCTCTTCCCCCACATGGAGTGCGTAGACAGGCTCACGGTCCCCAGGTAGGTCTGCCGACGAACAAGGAAGCACTCTTGAGCTTGCTCAAAGAGTGCTTCTGGAGAAGGGGGGAAGTATTCGACCCGTCAATGATCTACAAGGATGCATTCCGTACGTACGGGAGGCGTACTTTTGACTATGGTAAGCCCTTTATGGGGTACGCCGTGGTCAGGCACTAGTCCTTCACCTCGGTCGGCTCCTTAACCAAAACCCGGATGCGACAAAACCCGATTAAGACACTTCCTGGATAAGAGTTGATCTTTTTCCAGGAATCCCGATGAAGACGACCCCAGCGATGGCCCCGGATAGTAATTCAGGACGAAAGAAGGATGACGATAGTTTTCCAAGGAATGGACAAGACCGAAGGTCTGAGAATGGTAGTGTGTGAGAATGTGTGTGTAATTGAGACGTGCGAAGATAGACTGCAGTGTGGTACGAACGATGGCCCTTGCGCCCGGAGGGCGAGGAGGCGGGAGACAATCCTGGATACCGGCTGTTTCCCAAATCTAAATCCTGCACTGCCTGAACGCACTGGGCCGAGAATGTGCTAAGCGTGTGCCGTTATACTTAACTTTTCACGTGAAAGAAGGACAAGCGCGAGCGCGGTAGAGTATAAATGTGTGTCTATGTAAGTATTTAGATTTGAGTTTTAAATTCATTTCGTACTCAGTATTACGGACTTCAAAAATTCAAAGTTCCCGGTGGTGCCCTGCGAAAGAAAAGAGCCGATTTAGATCTAGCTTGCGGGAGATAACGCAAAANCATACTTAACTTTTCACGTGAAAGAAGGACAAGCGCGAGCGCGGTAGAGTATAAATGTGTGTCTATGTAAGTATTTAGATTTGAGTTTTAAATTCATTTCGTACTCAGTATTACGGACTTCAAAATTCAAAGTTCCCGGTGGTGCCCTGCGAAAGAAAAGAGCCGATTTAGATCTAGCTTGCGGGAGATAACGCAAAAGTAGAAAGAACCGCTCCAGGTATGACGTTTTAATAGGTATCGGCCACCTGGAGGGGAGGTTTGGTGAGGCCAGCGCCGGTTCCACCGGGAACTTTGCTTTTCACAAAATACATACCCACCCTTGCACATTGCCACTGCCGTTAGCGGGTTAGTTATGGACGTTAGACAATTTGTTTCTTGATGAAATATGCGCTATTTGTGCTCGTCTATTTGATTACACTCTGTATTACTACGGTTTGTATGAACAATCTGTGGGTATAAATTTTAACATTATGCCCTTAATATGGCATTCAGAAAACAACTTAGTTCTTACAGTGTTGATAACTAAATAACCTAAGGCAATTGTCGATATTAAAATATACCCAAAGGTTAATTTTAAAAGTGTTCAACTAACCGTGATGACTGAAAAAGTTAAAATATTGAAATGCTGTACTAAACGAACGACACTAATGTTCGTATCACAAACACAATATAATCGGTTTTGCAGGAAAAAAAATTGGCAAGCAAAAGCAGATTAGAGGATACCTGGTGTCTAGACTACACAACATTTACTACACATATCGGTATAACACGTCTTGAAACAAAGGATGTATGACGCGATAAAAGGTCAAATAATAAAAAAATCTCTTTCAAGTTCATTTTAGTTCACAATATTTTTGATTAAATTATTGTCCAAGTTCATTTCATTTGACTTTACGTCGAATTAAATGGTGCCGATACAGAAATAATAAATAGTATATAGCTCAACATCTCGTGTAACAGGGCACCGCATTAACGCATTACTACCGTCAATAAAAGTGTTTTGTAACACATTAAGAGTTTTATTTGTTTTACAATAGTTAGTCGTTAATTTTTACCCCTGGTATAAAGATAATAAATTCTGACAAAATCTTAAATAAGTAAAATAAAATAAAATATCTTACAAATTAAACTATAGTTTGATGCAAATGCGCTTTGCTATAAAATGGCGCGTTCAACTTCAAATGCCATCATGATCCTGATCTAAATGCTTTTATAGAAATTTATCCATCTTCAAGTTGTTTTCCGGATTCTCTTATTAATTATTAAGAACATTGTCAACGGTTGATAAACATAGCTAAAATAAACGACGTTGGCAACCAACTTAGAGCAGTACAATACACTAAGAGAAAAGTTATGGGCAGCAAAGTTTTAAACTTGCGTTAAGTCCTAAGCATGCGTGTCGAACTACGGCGCCCTAATTAACAAGATGGCTTTAAATTTGAGAATGCCAAAGTTTCCTCAACGCGGATGAATTCTTGGCGTGAAGATATTCCGAGATGGGGTTATTCTTCTAAGGAAAAAAATTACTCACCTCCATGCAACCGTTCTGTCACCTAGCCTCATTAGCCTCACGTTACCTGGGTGCAGTCTATCATGCACTAGCATGACTAATTAGGGTTTTAGTGGTTGCGATTTATACTTCTGTACATTGCAAACTTTACAACATACACATTACAAATGTAATATTTATATAAGCTATTCACGGTTAATCGAGCACTTTTAAAATCAACATTTGATAAATTCCATTGTTACCAACCTGCATATATTTTAACGGACACACTTACCGGCATGCGCCCAGTAAAAATGTTAACAACAAACGAAAGTAGTTCCATGTCGGAACATTGACTTAAAATTGTTTGGTAAATATTTCTGAATACTGAAATGATTAATTTTGCTTTCTGTTTTTTTTAATGCTCTTAAGAATAGGAATCAGCAAACGTAAAAAATATTTACTTTTCTTATAATTTAACAGTTTCACTAGGCCGACGCATGAATAATGTTACCAGGCCCAATTTTAGATATGGTGACAAAATACACAATGTGCATACAAGTGGATTTTAACTAAGCAGGTCTTTCAAAAGTTCAGTTTACTATTCTTAATACTTCATAAACACTACTGGCATGTCATGCATGCATGTGTGTTTATTAAAAAAAAAAAAAAAAAGATAACAGCCGTTTAACATCCATGCATTCGTTTTCTTGTTAACCGCATCGGCCACGAAAACGAATGTTATCAAACGAAACACTCAAATTCTATTGAATACACGAATTCACGGACACAGAATAGTTGGGAGTTAACCAACTTTCTCGACGTTCTACCATACGTATCCGTCAACGCGTGCGTACCAACGGAGAACTGAGACAGGGAGCGTTTTACATTTTCTGCATCCATCGTAAGATCCGTGTCATTTTAGTTGAAGAACGGTCCTAAGAGCTGCTATTGTTTCCTCGCGACTTTAAAATGGCGGATGAGGATGGAAGAGGGTTGTCGATGAGATTCCAAATATCTCGGCCGTAATTACGCCCTCGCATATCCTCCGCGAATGGCTGGTGGAATTTTGCCAGCGCGCCGTTATTGTTTCCGTGTTCTGAGGGAAGAAGCAATTCGGATCCCTCTGAAAGTCGTCATAAAAGCTTTCCAGAAATTCGTATTACTTCCTTCCAGCGACGCTGGGCAGGATCATAACCCACGACGATAGCTCACGACGACGATAAACTGAAGAATGCCTATTACGACGCTACAGAAAGCATCGACGATGAATAGCACGATCATTTATTTGCACAGCCACACCTGTCTTCTGACAGTCCCCTAACCTTCCAGTTAGCTAATAGGATACCTTAGGGTTATGGAAACGTCTCTCAGTCCGCTAATTCCCGAAACATGAAATCAAGAAAAGAATTCGCGCTACACAACATAATTCGATGGGGTTAGAGTTATTGAGAAGATATTTGAATGCTGGTAACTATCGTATACAGCAATAATTGGTACAGTATATATAGCTCTAAAAGTTAAAAATGTGCAACTTTTTGCATGTAAAAAATACGGATATAAACCAGAAAATCAATAAATATGCCAAAATAATTGCCTTAAAACTAGCAAGATGAAAGTTTATGAATTATGAAGCCTTATTTTAAAAACGTTTCTAATAAAAGATTTGAAAATCAAAAAATTCAGTTAAAATAATTTAATTTCAATTTACTCAAAATTTTAACAAAATATCAGGAAATTAATGTTAACTTTTAAATTTTCAAAAAATTAACAAAATATTGACAAATCAAACTGTCAAATATTTAGCAAAACATAAAAAATAACATAAGAATTCAACAGAATTTTTTTTTGAAATAAAATTAATTAAAAAAACTAAATTATATTCAGTTACGCAACTATAAAAAAATAAGGTAAAAATCAAATTATAAGTTTTTAAAAAGTTTTTTCTTAAAATATTAAAAATATAAAATATTAATAATTAATTGAGCAATAAATAAATAAAATTAAACTTTAATAAAAATTAAAACTTCAATATCATACACTGATATATCCTTCACAGTTATTATTAATGATTTATAACAATTTCATTAATTTTTTTATTTGTAATTTGGAAATACTTACTTTAAATAAGGTTTAATTAAATAATTGTCAAATAAAATAATTTTAAAACTATCAAATAAGTAAGGAAAGGACCTTGCTAGGTTTTCAACTACCCAAGTTTCAATTACGTTTAAGAGTTAATTTTATGCATATTAACATATTTATAAATTATATTTTAAAATAATTATTTAAAACCTATATTTTTATTATCTTTTATAATTTTAATTTCGAATACTTACTTTTTAATGTATAAACATTTTGTAAAATAAATTAAATTTGAAAAGGAATCTTCAACAACTAAATATTCTGTAAAAGAATTACTTGGGAATAAAATAAAACCAACCATCAAAATTTTTTGAACTACTAGCCAAAAAAATTTATATAATAATAATTATCTTGTAAGAAATATGAATATAAAAGATACAGTTTAAACAAATATTAACAAAATAAAATCTAAATCTATAACATATCTATTTTGCGATAATATTATAGTAAAAATAACATTTTATAAATTGTAAAAAATAATAAAAAAAAGGTAAAATTTTAAATTAAAGAAAATGCTTGTGGCAGTTTTAAAAAATGTCTTAAATGTAAATTTTTAAAACTCTAATTAAGCAAAACATGAGTTAAAACTAAATTTTAAATTGATTAAACTCTAGTATTGTAACTGGTGTTATACGAAATTACAAAGGATATAGCAGAATTATAAATGATAAATATTGAAATCCTTATATTTCTTATAAAATTGAACTTATAGATATATAAATAAAACACTTTTAAAAGAATTATCTAAAATACCAAAGGAATTAATTGTAGACCAATATTATATGTTAGATTCAGATATAACACAAGATCATTCTGGAATCTTTTATAAAAAGGAAATAATATATTATTTAATAAAAAAATTAATTTAAGAATGGAAAGGGAATCTAAAGTATGTTTTGATGTTATCATAGAAATAACAACACTGTTTTAATCAACTGTTTAATGTAGGTAAATATTAATTCTAGAGTTAATATTTAAATTAAATTATTATGTCAACTAACAAGTCCTGGAAGAAATAAATAGCTTGGAAATCATATAAGAGATTTTTTAAATTTCCTAGAGAGAATATTTAAAAAGAACACTTAATTCTATCTTAGCTAAAATAAGCTAAAATAAATAAAGTTTCAAAAGTATAAGCAACGATTAGTATTAAAAATTTCGAAGAAGAGCAAAAAGAATCAATGAAATATTGTCTAATATAATATAAAATAATAGCTTTATTTAGAAAATGTGAAATTTTATTCTGTTCCAATTTACGTAATGTGAAAAAAATTAACAAATAGTTTAGCAAATAATAATATTGTATTAAACATTCTATTACTATGTGTTAATTGGAGAAATAAAAGTATTGACAAATTAAATGAATATAATTACAATTTCTACAAGGAAAAGAAAAGAAAATTGATACATTATGTATTATTTCTGGCTTTAGTTACTATCCGTTACCAAGAAATGTTATAAACATATAAATAAATTTAATAAATAATATTATTATAACTATTAAAGAAAAATGTTTTATTAAATCTGGGGGAATTGTTTTCTAAATATATATTTCAAGAGTTTCTAAATAAATTAATGTAGAAGAATTAGAATTAATGAAAACCACAAATATTTTTCTACTTGTTCATAGAAAAAGATTAAATATTAAAAACAATCTCTCACCTTATAAAGTTAAAAAAGGAAGCATTAAAATCAGCTTATTTAAAATGTACTTAGAAGAAAACAAAAATTATAACTTTTTAAAACACAACAAAAAAAATTACATAATAAAACTAAAATCTATTCATAAAGAACATTAATTAAAATAACAAAATTATAAAAACTAGTTTTAATAAGTAATTAAATTATTAATAAAATTTATCAATTTATGATAAACTAGTCTTAAAATACTTATGGTTTTGTTATAAATAATAAAGTTAAAAATAACACTGCGAATGCAATATGTAAGAGAAATATAAATAAATATGCATGTTTATAACCAATTATACATTTCATATTTTGGAAATTCACGATCTGAAAGACTCTTCTATAGCCCTTATAAGTGCATCGTAATGGACGTCGTCACAACTGTGCTCTTATTTTTTTTTTTTCGTGAATTGTCTATCAAACAAAATACCTCTAAAGTTAAAAAAAAATCCTTTAATAAAGAACAGCTTACCCACGCACTCCATAGGCTGCATTCTGGTCAGGTACAAATATATTTCTTTAAACATTTTAAGGCTGAATACTTGTCACCTATTTTATGTCTGCCAAAATACAGTAGTCAAATCGAGAGTAGCACAAACTGTTTACGTTGATTGCTGCCAACTGCAACAAAGCGAAAGAATTTGTCAGCAGACCTGGTGCAAGTAAAATTTTGTTAATCACTAAAATAGTTCCTTAGTCAATTCGTAGGGTATTGTGTCCACACTTGTAGACTATGTTAAACTAGAAGCGATATTAATAAACCACACTTTATACATTTTACAGTGAAAATAAATGTA
Organism: Clitarchus hookeri; assembly: GCA_002778355.1. Lineage (NCBI taxonomy): Eukaryota > Metazoa > Arthropoda > Insecta > Phasmatodea > Phasmatidae > Clitarchus > Clitarchus hookeri. The sequence continues at coordinate 37,826 of NQII01002954.1, forward strand.
AAACTCTATTTTAAGAAGTAGCCTTGCTGCGGGAGAAACGTTATGAATACGCGTCATCTTTGCAAGCACTTGCAAAGAACTATAGATGGGTATGCTATAAAAATGTATAGGCTAAGTACCTGTCGAAAGATAAACACAGAATACTAAGTCTTTTTAAACATACGAATTCGTTGAAAATGGTAATTGTCGCCACTTTGGCATTGGCTCTCTTAGTAAAAATAACAATGGTAAAGGAACTGCACAGTTACGTTTTCAGGTGTTAAACTTCCCTAGGGAAANACACAGTTACGTTTTCAGGTGTTAAACTTCCCTAGGGAAAACAGAATTCAGAGCTATTCAACAAAAAAATGACATTATTAATAACAACATTTTTGTCAAGACACCACGCAACATGCTCACTTTATATAGACTTCAAGTGCATGGCCAAATTTCTTTGTTTACTCTGGCAAAACTAACTGTTCAAGTAAGGAAATATAACAAGATTAGTAACACACAGCATCAAAAATGCTTTAAAATTAAGACACTCCCACAGAAAGCACGCATCACAATCGACACAGCTGATCAAATATGCAATCTATTTAAGTAACTATGTTTATATAAATTGCACTTCAAGCCCTGTTNGAATTCGTTGAAAATGGTAATTGTCGCCACTTTGGCATTGGCTCTCTTAGTAAAAATAACAATGGTAAAGGAACTGCACAGTTACGTTTTCAGGTGTTAAACTTCCCTAGGGAAAACAGAATTCAGAGCTATTCAACAAAAAAATTACATTATTAATAACAACATTTTTGTCAAGACACCACGCAACATGCTCACTTTATATAGACTTCAAGTGCATGGCCAAATTTCTTTATTTACTCTGGCAAAACTAACTGTTCAAGTAAGGAAATATAACAAGATTAGTAACACACAGCATCAAAAATGCTTTAAAATTAAGACACTCCCACAGAAAGCACGCATAACAATCGACACAGCTGATCAAATATGCAATCTATTTAAGTAACTATGTTTATATAAATTGCACTTCAAGCCCTGTTTATAATTTGGCACACTATCTGTCACGTATAAAAAATTGTAATAACAACCCCAGAAGCTTCTATTTTGTGAAAACTGAAATACATTTTGGTACAGATACAAATAAATGTGATTACAGGGACTGAACATGTGGCAAATTTAACACAGTTCTTATAACGTGTAAAACGTTTAAATTACTTTTCTGAAAGAAGCATATTAAATAAATATTATATATCTTGCAAGGTGANTAAAGACTGAGATACACAGGCGCACAATTTAACCATTTTCCAGAACAAGCATATCAGAGTTTTTCAAGACAACTTGTATTCCCTAAAATAAAAAAATTGAGAGTCGGTCGGTTGAAATGATCGTTACTAGCTTTGAGAGTTGGAATGTTTAGGCTCCATACTTTGCGTATTCGAATTAGAGTTATTACTTAAAATTGTTTTAATAAAAATAATTTTATTCATGAATAAAAAAATTGAAATTATATTTTTAAAAAAATTAAAATTTTTTTTTATAGAACCATTTCAAACTTTGAATTGCTTGTTCNAAAAATTGAAATTATATTTTTAAAAAAATTAAAATTTTTTTTTATAGAACCATTTCAAACTTTGAATTGCTTGTTCATAAAATTGATTAAATGATGACACACACTTGTATTTTATCACACGGAACTTTGCAGGCTAACTAACACCCCCGCAGGCGAATTATGCTCTCACACGAAAATACCCAGACCTTGTTAGTTTCCTGTAGTGCTTTGAGAATATAATACGTAGCAATTTCACATTTAATTTTGCGGTTAGGGTTTATTCTGCTGGGTATATGTAGCTGCTACGAGGTTAAAAAAAAGCATTTCTCGAAACCCCGATTTGTGTTTTTTCCAGTCCGTTAAGTTGTCATCCGCTAAACGTAAAAGTCAACAACGCCATAGTCCCAGTGGTTTGTTCATTACGTCAGTTTGTTTTCCAGCGTGTATTACAAGCGATAAAATTCACCACGAATTTAAACATTTCACATTTACTAAAACATGGAAGCACTTTTCGTAATTAGCAGCTAGATAAACGCAAATACTCACCTGTGTTTGCGTTAGAATTTATGCAGTTCGGGCCTGGAAATTTGTTAACTTCAATACAACATTTTCCTGTTATATTTTAATCTAAGTAAGCGAACTGAAATATCTGCGGNACAACATTTTCCTGTTATATTTTAATCTAAGTAAGCGAACTGAAATATCTGCGGTAGTGACGGGCCAGGCGTGAAATCTCGTAAGCGTCCCAAAAGCGCATTTCAGTGTAAAGTATATTCACGGTTACATCCAACTCTCCTTAAACCCCGTCAAAGTTCTATTTTCAGGCTATTGCAAACAATGCTTAACTAAGTCTTGAAAATTACACAAAAAAGGCAGTGCATCGCAGTTGTGTGCACTCAGTTTAATAATNTTTGTTAACTTCAATACAACATTTTCCTGTTATATTTTAATCTAAGTAAGCGAACTGAAATATCTGCAGTAGTGACGGGTCAGGCGTGAAATCTCGTAAGCGCCCCAAAAGCGCATTTCAGTGTAAAGCATATTCACGGTTACATCCAACTCTCCTTAAACCCCGTCAAAGTTCTATTTTCAGGCTATTGCGAACAATGCTTAACTAAGTCTTGAAAATTACACAAAAAAGGCAGTGCATCGCAGTTGTGTGCACTCAGTTTAATAATATTCTGCATGGATACTGTTTCCTACCAGGAAATACAAATACACATATTTTATCTCAGTTTTTATTCATACTAATTATGAATGAAATATCGTGATTGATTTGATAAAACATATGACCAAAAGTTAAATTTCATATGACACTTGGCATATTAGGAGACAACTAAACACGTCATGTATGAAGTGAATTTTTAAATGTTTGATTCAAAAAGTATGGGGGCCGCGGTGTTGTAGTGATCAGACTACTGGCCTCCCACCGAGGTGAACGGTGTTTAATTCGCGGCGGGGTCGCTCCCGGATTTTTGCACGTGGAAATCATGCCGGACGATGCCACTGGTCGGCGGGGTTTTCTCGAGGATCTCCCGCTTCCCCCGCCTTTGCATTCCGGCGCTGCTCCATACTCACCTCGTTTCACCCTCACCGTCTTTCAAGACCCTGGATGTTAACAGCCGCCCCAAATCTCTCCAATCAAAGAGTGCGAAGATACCGCGAACAGGCTCTATAAACTCGAACCCTCAGCAGAAGTATCTCCGGTCTGGGGGAANAAATTGCGATCCGTCTAGACGGCTGGCGGCTGACCCTCCATGCATTGGATTCCTCCGGCCGCTGATTGGCTGCGTCGAGCGGCAAGGCGTTTAACCCCGTCTCCTTTCCTCCACCGCCCCGTCAGACCATTTACGCGGCGACTTCTGGCGAGGCGCAAGTTCGAGCGCGGGTGACGAGATCTTCATCTGTACCTCGTACAGCGTGTTGGCAGTCGAGTCTCCTGTGCCTGTGCCTTTAAGGTAAAACAGGAGTATAATCCAGAGGCACAGCGCCCAGCACTAGTTGTTATTACAGCCACGTCAGGCAATATGTTGCCACTTCAGATGCTAGAGTAATCCATGCTGTGCACACCGGCCAGTCCCATTTAGTCTGAACCCAGACAATGATAATTAGCACCACCGTGCTTTAATTGGCTGCGGTTGAATGCAATCCGATATAGAAGGAGATTACGCTCCTTCCAATCGCGGTAGGTGGACGTGTATACCACCTCGCCTGTCAATAGCGCATCGTTACTAGTGCGACAATTACAAACACACACGTGGCTTACCTGGGAAACTTAACACAATGCCTCGTACTGTAAGCTGGCGTGCAATCAACTACATTGCGGAGGAAGGATTAGTAACATTAACTTCGATAGTAGTCAGTATAAATATTTGGGATTACCAACTTCAAACATTTACAGGGAAATCATTTTGAAAACAAGCGCGTGAGTCAGTTTTATCATGTAAGTTTTAATGGCCTATCGTAACTCTACTTTGGTGGAAATAGCCTGTCCTGTTCTCGAGATGTCGCATAAAAGTTTTAGTTTCTCATTTGACGCAATCTTACAAAACATCCTAAAACAGGGCTTGTATAGCCAAATCATATACTTATAATAGATACTGAAACATGTATAATTATTCAATAGATATGATAAACTTACCTAAATAATTTATATTGCCTCATTTAGAAAAGAAATGTCCGAACAACTTTAATTATGCGTATTTACATAGCCCACCATACTGCTACTTGCGTGAAATTTTTTTTGGAAATTATTTGATTGGTTCCGGAGATATGGCATAAAAATGAATTTTATCACCTGGAACATTCTTACAGAAAGGCGGCAAAAGATGATCTATTTAAGCATATTCGATGCTTCTGGTGGATACTCTCAATATAAAAGTTATTATGGGAGACATACATTCCAGTAAGACAACCAGATGATTGCATAAGCCTATCTTTCCTTCAGAAAGGAGGCTAAAAAGAAATTATTTGTAGCTACATTACTTCTTTTGAACTGAAAATTGTTGTAAACATCTGCTGACTAAACAGCTACTAAGCCATGCGTAGATATCTCTTCACATACGCCGTAACTATTTCAGACATTGGGGCATTAGTCACGTTTTCAATGACGCGATACAAATAGATATGTGATCACTAACTGTCGGATATAAACTAGTCGATAGACAACTACGTCGCAGTATTTATGATATAACAATCTGGGCAGCGATGCTATTGAAGTAACAAAAATCTGTCGCGGCAATCCAAACGCACGACACCAGAAGGCACAATCATTTCATTTGAATGGCACGGGTTCCACGACCATGCAAATTAATCTCATTTCGGAGTGTTTCAAACATAATTTGAATTACTTTACTTTCCTCTCTTGCCGCGTCACTCTAGTAAAATTGGCGTGTGTTTGTGGATTGCTGACACGTGTGTTTTGTCATGCGGTAAGCGTGTCAGACACGTATTTGCGAGGTCATTTACTTTCTCTCAGTTCTTTGAAACACACTTCACTGAAACGTCTTTCTAATTGTATTGAAATTTGTATTAGCATACGTGAATAATGAAATTCTTGAAGGAGTAAATCTTTGTAATGAAAATTTATTACGATGCAGGAAAGATCAAAACTGGACATTACATAGCGGACTACGTAAGGTTTCAATTATACCTGCATTTTCCAATGCAAGATTCACATTATTAAATAATTAGCTAATATTTCATTACGGTTACAGATATGATGTAAGGAAAATAAGTTGGATCTCGAAATAACTGTTACGATGTTCCCTATACCTTTACTAGCTTGATTTTTAAATATTGACTCCGAAAATTAAGTTATGAAGAAAAATACGTATATCTAACATGGCAAGGATGCTTCCTCCTTAAGGGGCCCGTCTACTTGGCACTTAAACTACATTGCAGCATATTATAAATAGGGAGGTTTTGACAACATCAATAAACGTGTCATCTTTGAAGTTATAACGCATAATATAAATATTATTTTGAAGCCATCCAACATGGTTAAAACAAGNGCAGCATATTATAAATAGGGAGGTTTTGACAACATCAATAAACGTGTCATCTTTGAAGTTATAACGCATAATATAATATTATTTTGAAGCCATCCAACATGGTTAAAACAAGCTTTTTCAGACTGCTATGTAAAACAGAATAACAAGACACGAACGAATCTACAATATAAGCCTGTATTAAAATTTTCTTCCACATTTCTTCCACACAACGAGAACGCGTAGACGCGAAGGCGCACTTGATGCGTGTGACAGTGTAAAGGCTACACTCTAAATCTGAAACAGTGAAACTTGAGCCAAATCAGTGAAATCCAGTGAAAATTTTGCTACCGATAATCAGTGCCAGGTAACTAATTGATATGATGGCTGAATTTCACTAGTTTATTTGCGATTCTCACTGAATGGCGAGTATTCCACTGACATAAGTCACTTGTCACCAGTTCTTTTACTTGATTTACCAATCGGCAGCAGCTTATAAACTGACATTCAGTGAATGTTATTTCACTGATTCATATCACAGATTCGAGTTTAGAGTATACACTCCCGCGTTTCTCGGTCTTGCACGCGCCTTCTTATGCTTGTGTCTTGTGCGCAGTGCCAGATAATGAGAACATCATTTATTTTTTTTGTAGAGTCAACCAGTAGGCGAGAAATTGTGAATGTTCAAAGTAAAGAAGTCCTCGTTGAAATGTCGTCTAGAGTACAGCTGGTCAGAACTGAAACCCCATCTTTATGAATACAAGTCACACACACTTACAGCGTACAACAGAAACCTGCTGGGTCCGTATAAGTTAGGCATTCTGTCTCGGAGAACCTCATCGCTGACAGGGTCGCGAGTAGCTTCCGTGCCTCGCGTAGTGCTCACTTAGTTAGCGCGCNGTCTCGGAGAACCTCATCGCTGACAGGGTCGCGAGTAGCTTCCGTGCCTCGCGTAGTGCTCACTTAGTTAGCGCGCACTTAACAACTCCAAGTAGTCACGCGGTCGTGCCGAGTTGTTGGGCCGCAGAGTTGCGGACAAGAACAAGTGGGGATGCAAGATGTTTGTACCTTAGTTTCCACGAGTTGCTGCCTTGCGAAGACGCCGTTAATTGGTAAAGACGGTTCGTCTGAGTGTGGCATATAAACAATAGCCCGCTGCATCTAATGAGGTACTCTATCGGCTGGACTTGTAAGATAACGAATTGCAGTGCAGTATTCCAGCCGGGGAAAAGGTTTGGTAAATAAAACTAAGTGTGTTCAGCGCAACCAAATTAATTGTTTACTAGGGACAATAAAACATTTTGCTGTTTAAACCAGATTGTTTTGTTCTTATTTGATTGCCCCAACCTGTAGGTTTTCGTTCATGCAACTAAAGATTTTCTTGGCTCTAGCTGGACTCATTAAAGAGTTTTAACTATTATAAAAAAAAACGGAAAGTCAAGACTGAGANAGATTTTCTTGGCTCTAGCTGGACTCATTAAAGAGTTTTAACTATTATAAAAAAAAACGGAAAGTCAAGACTGAGCCTCGAACCCAGACTGTTCGCGCCCGAGCATTTCACCTTAAAAACTGAAGCTGAAGCGAGTACTGATGAAACGGCAAAGTTTATAAATGCATACAATGTAAACGCTAGACAACGNTAAAAACTGAAGCTGAAGCGAGTACTGATGAAACGGCAAAGTTTATAAATGCATACAATGTAAACGCTAGACAACGGGCGTAAATAAATGTTTCTAGTTTTACAACTTTACTTTTAAATTTTCTGCTATAACTTGTTTTGTTAGGATTTTTATACCATTATTAAACATCAGTGGACTAAATGCACTAAAAAATCTGTTACTTTCCTAACTGGCGCAAAAATTTCAAACAAACTCTGGAGCTGTATTTTTTAACGGAGGCAATGGGCAATCAAACAAATAAATACAAATTATTTTACTAAATCTTTTGTTGACAGTGTAATTTTTTTGGCCCAACGCCGAAGTTCTGTGCACTCAAGCGTCTATATTGTTAGAAGAACAAAAAACAATTTTATTGGTTTTCAAGTTTGGTTTACCCAACAAAATATTTTGTTGGGTAAACCAAACTTGAAAACCAATAAAAAANTTTTATTGGTTTTCAAGTTTGGTTTACCCAACAAAATATTTTGTTGGGTAAACCAAACTTGAAAACCAATAAAAAACAACAAGCCCCAACAAAATATTTGGTTAGGGCTAACAAATATACATATGTTTAGCCATATACAAACAAATTATTTGTTGACTGGAACAAACCTTTCTCTCATAGTATAGGACTCAACGCAATGGTCACAATCTGCATTGATTAAAAAGTCGAAAATTACACTATTTCATTAAAATTATTTGGGATGATAAAGCGAATATAGAGATTCACTTTACTATAATATTTGGTTAACAANACTATTTCATTAAAATTATTTGGGATGATAAAGCGAATATAGAGATTCACTTTACTATAATATTTGGTTAACAAGCGCTTCAACTGAAAAAGGGGAAATTAAATGAAAATGCAAATTCAAGGGGAATTTCCTGTCTTCACCTTGCAAAAGAGACCAGTGAGAAAATGATAAGGGGAATTCCGTGCCTCAGTGCCTGGATATAATAGGGGTTAGGTTGCTAAACAATGAGAAATTTAAATAGGGATTTCCCCTGTGCAGGGGATGTACCTTGCTATGTAAACAGGTAAGCTCTGTAGTTATGAGTTAGTTACAGCTCAAACGTTACTGTGAGTGAGCCTCAAGTTTCAGAGTACACATATACCTTCGACGTCAGACAATGGCGAACCTTCGAACTCGCGTTCGGGAGGACCCGGATTCGAATCCCGGTCTGGCGGTCCGATTTCAGTTTCCCACGGTTTCTTGAAAATCTCTCCACGCGAGTGCTGGGCTGGTTCCTTTACTTGCTAGCAGGCCAGGGCCGATTCCTTCCCTACACCTGCTTGGCTGAACACCTTGCTCCGTCTCTGATGACCTTCGCCGTCGACGAGACGTATCTTCCCATCCACCTAACTACCTTGAAAGTCAGTAGCATACGTTAGTGTAAGCCTCTACCCCCGTTTTCCCGTGCATCTGGTTTTGCAGTCTATTCTTGTTAACCGNCAGTAGCATACGTTAGTGTAAGCCTCTACCCCCGTTTTCCCGTGCATCTGGTTTTGCAGTCTATTCTTGTTAACCACACACATTTTTTTAAATCAAACCTTACAAAAATAACTTCACTCATGGCGTATTTGGTTATTTGCTGTATCACATGGGTTTTATCCTTTTTTACATAAAAGTTTCTTTTTTTCTTTATTAAGCAGAAATTAATTTATATCTTATTGATAAATTATAATGTATCCGTCATATTTGATATGATTAAAACAGAGCGAAAATAGGTGTGTTAGTAATGCACAGTAAGAAGTAGTTCTCATATAAATTGTTCTTATACTAAGTGTTCTCTTAGGTGTAATATTTTAGTCTTAGTCGAACTTTGTTCAGTGAGGCGGAGGAATTGCCTGAAAGTAGACCTTATGATGGGCTTGGGTTAAGATAGAAGTAACCATGAATCTATTATACATCCGAAAACGCAGTAATTTGGTATGACCATTTTTGCCAGGTTGTAGGACATGCTGAGAGCTCTTTTCCAGTTTTAGGCGTGTGTTTATTTTAACGATAACTTGCGGGGAAAGCATTTCGAAATAACATTTTCATGTTGAAGCATTGAATGTACTTGTGATGTGTTTAAGTGCAAATAAGGAGGACATTTTTTTGTAAACCATTCGTTGTGAAGGGTTACTCTTGACACAAACACCGTTCCCGCCGCTGCGTCGACGAGTACTCTCTAACAGCAAATAGACGCGTTAGTAACCATTGACGGGTTATTTTTTAACGTTGAAAATCGGCTCAAGATTTTGGAAAGAACAACGAAAAAGCTGACACTTAAGGCATCAGTGATACCGAGATTTTATGAGCGGATGTAGCTGCACTGATATGGGTATTGGTTGATGCCAGCATATGTAGTTGCTCCTGCTAAATATTTTGATGGTTCCCTACAATTATGAATGCAACTAAATATTATTTTTAATCTAACATATATAAATATATACATATACATAACTTGACGACTCTTCATTTGGAATCGTGCCGGACGATGGCGCTGGTCGGAGGATTTACTTGGGGATCTCCCGTCCCCCCCCCTTCTTTGCATTCCAGCGCTGCTCCATTGTCACCTCATTTTCACCATCATCGGTTCTCAAGACCTCGTTGTTAGAGTCCTGAAGAATTCGCGGATTCATTTTAGGACAAGCTAGAATTCAAAACACATGCGTTTAAATAACTTAATCCATTGGCCCACGCCGTATTTGACACTTCCTGGAGAATGCTGGTCCAACCGTCGCCTTCCACTGTGACAGCAAGCAACCAATGTGCAGTTGATGGCGGCATGTTTGTACATAAGACTGTAGAGTCTAGCCTGCAGGTCATTGAACTCGCGATTTTTTCCGGTCTCTACTCGTTGTTCAATTAGATGAATAATAATATCGAAAATGTGTTTAATCAAGTATTAAAAATTATTTTACAATAAATTTTAATATAGAAAATTATTGGAATAAAATATCTGAAACAATCTAAATATTACACTCAGGTAGCGTCAGAAGCACCAACGCAGAATCCAAATATCATAATTATAAAGCAACGAAAAATAGTTCGCACTCCGTTGGTCTTTTAGAGAACGAACAGTTCCTGTTACTATGCTGGGAACCACGCGTAGAGAAAGAGTTATTTATGCCAACAAGAAAATAATTATTAGGGCCAGTGATTTTTCGCGAAAAAATTTTGAGACAAGATACAGTTCAAAGCACTGTAGAGTCGTACAACGTTTTTGATTGGCTGAAACATGTTCTGGTTCGTGTTAACTATCCGCTCACGAATCACGAAGATTCAGTGTCGGAGTTACGGAATCCTGAGTGGTGCTGTCATATGTGGAAGCGACACCAGCAGCCAATGGAGGTATGACAACAGCTGAGGTGTATATATAGTATTGAAATCTACTGGGTGCCGAGATTTTTTCGCGAGAAATCGCTGTGCCAGTGACTTTTCGCGTAAAAATCGGAGCACACAGTAGACTTCAATACTATATACACACCTCGGCTGTTGTTATACCTCCATTGGCTGCTGGTGCCGTGCCCGTCTTTGACCCAGCCACTCAGGACGAAGTAACTCCGACACTGAACCTTCGTGATTCGTGCGCAAACGGTTAACACGGGCCAGAACATTTTTTTTAGCAAATCAAAGAAGTTGGACGGCCATACAGTGCTTTGGACTGTATCTTGTCTCGAAATCGTTTCGCGAAACATCACTGCCCATATTTATGGCCAAAGAAATACGCAGTTGCTTTCACACAAACATTTTGTTGGTTAATGAAAAACTCTATTTATTGTGGGTCAAACAAGTTTACACTTCGGTTGAGAAACTTTTGTTATTGTGGGTCAAACAAGTGTACACTTCGGTTGAGAAACTTTTTTTATTGATTCTAGCAAGTCTGCCTAGAAACAAAACAGCTTCGTTGAAACAACTCTATATATATATATATATATATATATATATATATATATATATATATATATTTGTTGGTATTTCGGATTATTAGATTTCATCACACTAAATAATACTTTATGCTCAACACAAAGTAATAGGTACAAGATACAGGTAACTACTTCACACACTAAATAATACCATGAATTTTTTTTTTTTCAACTATTTNTACACACACACACACACACACACAATCCGATTCAGTGATATCAATAAGTGAAATAACATTCACTGAAAGTCAGTCTATAAGCTACTGCCGACTGGAAAATCAAGCAAATGAACTGGTAACAAGTGACTTACGGCAGTGGAATTATCGACATTCAGTGGGATTCACAAATAAATAGGGACACCTGAATTTCGCGGAAAAGATTTCCGCACATGCTAGATTTCAGTACACTACGGATATACCAACAGTTTTCGTTTGGTTATTGGCGGCGTGTTTTTTTATGAGAAGATCTTCTCCTGCTGGACTGGCCAATCACAATTAGGAAACTTGAATACTGTGCGTCTGTGATTCGCGTTACACGGAAAACTTCCAATCATGAAAGTGAATCTGAGCTAAAGTGTTATGAAGTTCAACTGGTCGTAAAATATTTCTACGAAATTTGGGTATCCTCACAAATAAATCAGTAAAATTACGCCAACATATCAATTAGTTATATGCCACTGATTACCATTTGCTCAATTTTCACTGGTTTTCACTCATTTTCTCAATTCTCACTGTTTCTGGTTTAGAGTACAGGCATGCAACGATTAAATTTAAATAGTTCTTAAGACTTGAGCTTGTATAGCTGTATTCCGAGTCTAACGTCAATATTTCGCCACTGACAGTAGTGTTTCTTGTTTTATATACAAAAACAGAGTTTGAATTTGCATATTACTAGGACTTTTGAATTTAACTTTTGAACAATTTTAACTTTGATGGCGCATTTATAAAGTTATCAGATCCATGGCAAAGTTAATTTCACATTTGGCTGAAGGAGACAAAATGAGCAAAAATAAAATCCTTAGCAGGGCTGTCAGAAGTACTCAATTAACTGGAACAACCTTTAAGAACAAGTTCCATCCTGTATTGAAAAAACCATATTTTTCAATGATTATAATTATACCATCATTGAAATTCGACACTAAAAAACGCGCTCGCTGCTTTGCATCCTACGCGAGCGAGTGGAAGTAAAGGACAGCAGTTATATGATAGCGGCGGCAGAAAGTCAAAGGATTGTTTTGAATGACAGACGAGCGATAGGTCATTGACCGCGTATCTGTTACAGGAAGCGAGCCGACACGATAATCCTTTTTGCGGCGCGCGCTTCTGACCCTGTTTGTATCGAGTTGCTGCGTCTATCTGAAGAATTTAATAGTTTTTTGCTGCCCTAGATTCTGTCCGCATGACTTAGGGTGCGTCGAACTTTCCAGGTCAAGGCCAGCAGAGTATACATTGCGCGACCGGTCTCTGGGCCGGGAGTATTTGAATGGATGAGTGGTTGAGTTTCGGCGATAGCCGACGAGCAGCGAAGGAAGCAACAAGCGGAAGAGAAATCTCCGACTGCGAGTATCAAATAGTGAAGGGTGCGGCTGGCATACTGAACTATTGTACTGGGTGCGTGAGTGAAAGACATTACAAATGATGGCAACAGACAGANCCTTGCGCGACCGGTCTCTGGGCCGGGAGTATTTGAATGGATGAGTGGTTGAGTTTCGGCGATAGCCGACGAGCAGCGAAGGAAGCAACAAGCGGAAGAGAAATCTCCGACTGCGAGTATCAAATAGTGAAGGGTGCGGCTGGCATACTGAACTATTGTACTGGGTGCGTGAGTGAAAGACATTACAAATGATGGCAACAGACAGACTGGAAGTGTGTTAATAATGTGTGTATGAGTTAATTGACTATAATCAAACAGACACATTACGAAGGACGCTAATTAGAGTAAAAATAGACATTAAATATTGAGCTGATTGAAAAATAAAACGAGTAATAGTGGATATAGAAAGATTATTGCTGTAAATAATAGCTGTGTGAATTAACTAAAACAAATTTTAATTATTATTTTTTATTAAGGTCTACATCCCTCACGAACTCAGTTACGCCCCTCACGTGGTACATGCAACAATACCATAGCAGGGACGAAAGCCGGTCGTGTGTTTTCAGTTGCCCTCTAATTATTTTCGTGCATACTACCCAACTATTACAAATAAAAAACAACCGAGCATGAGTATTTACCTAACTGTATCCACACAAAATGATGACAATATATTTGTGATGTTCGCTGCCATAATGAGCAAAATACAAAGTGGCTTTTCCAAGTATATTCAAAATTAAATGTGATCGTATTATCTTTAAAGAAACTTGCGTTGCTCAATATGAATAAGGTTTACGTACTGTAGGTGTCAACCACGTTTGTTTATAAAAAAATTCTACTAAAGGATTTCATTTATTTTTGATGCAGGTGTTGCAGTGATTTGCGCACTGCTCATGCGAAAGTGCATTATACCGGATGTTCACGAACAAATGATAATAAACACCAGAGTGGAGTAGATAAGTACAAATGTAGCATACGTCGTCAAGGAACCAATAGTCTAACGTCAATAGTTAACCTGCTAATGGCAGTGGCAATGTGCCGGGGCGGGTATGCAACCTCGTGTACGTGGCATTGTAACCAGCCTGTGCGCAGGTCTGCGTGCCTGATAACACCGCTCAGTACCGCACGATCGTAGTCTCGGAGACGCTACGTATGTACGGTTTCCTGCAGGACGCGTTACCGGAATACTTGGCGGAAGTTCCTTTAGATGCTCGTGAGGCGGTTCGCGGTTCGCGATTCGCCGGCACCTCAACATGCACTTCCCGAACCGGTGGATATGTATGTAGGGGAGGTTCCATAGCATGGCCACCACGCTCACCTGACATCCCACCACCTGACTTCTGGCTGTGGGGCCACATCAAATCGATGGTGTATACCATACCACTTGATACGAGGGATGAGCTCATTACGACGGTACCTTTGCACATGTGCGTCGCAATATGCTTCAGCGCTGCACCTCCAGTGTGGCCGACGGTGGCGGACACTTTGAACAGACACATTTAACGGACACACTGTCTCCATGCCTTCAGCCCAAATGTGTAAATAAAGTGTAATTTAATTGCACTGCCTGTAACATAGTTATTGTGATTGCATACCCGCCCCTGCACATTGCCACTGCCATTAGCGGGCTAACTATGGACGTTGGACTATTGGTTCCTGGATGAAATATGCTCAATATGTACTTATCTACTTCACCCTGGTGTTTATTATCATTTGTTATGAAACATCCGGCTGATTGTACGCGGTTAACTGAGCACTTTCGAAAGCCTTCCTTCAGATCTACTTCCTTCCTCACTTTGTATCTTCCCACCAAATGTAAAATTTACTTTGCCATCGGCCCAGTAACTTTATTCACGCATCAGTAAAGCAAAAACGCGTAATTTTTAAACGCCTGAAAGTGTTGTTAATATATGCCAGTTCGTACTCTGTGTAAAAAGTAGAAAAACACGAACTTTCTTTGCCGTAAATGTAAACATTATACTCAAAATACAATTTCAAGACTTTGGACCATTTTTTTCATCATTCGATGAGAACTTAATTGGTTACCGCATGGCGTGTACGGGAGCATCTATGCAGTTAACAAGAAGTGAATTTTTTCAACGTTTGATTTCAAAAGTACTCACTTTACCTTGAACAACCCATAACCGTGTTGAAAATCCGTACGAGCTCCGTTTGTAAAATGAATTATGCAATTAAATTTCCCACCATCGCAGCTGCAGTTAGGATGTCGCTATTTCTATTTATACAAGGTTAATTAGCAGTTACGTAGTGATTTATGTGCAGTGTTTACATAATACTCAACGTCACAAATGCCTTGTCAGGGAAAACGGTATGTACCAAGTAAACTCGCAATCGGCAATAATAGATCAGCCGCGGTTGCAGCATTGCCATGTTAGAAGGCCATCATGGTTCAATGAGTGAGTGAAGAGATTTGAGCGTCTCTTAACACCGAAGTCTTGAGAGCCGATGAAGGTGACTGAGGTGAGTGTGGAGCAGCGCCGGAATGAAAAGGCGGGGGAAACGGGATATCCCCGAGAAAACCGGCCGACCAGCGGCATCCCCCGGCACGATTCCTACATGCGAAAATTCTGGAAGTGGGCTGACCGGGGATTGAACCCGCTTCGCCTTGGTGGGAGGCAAGCAGGCTAACCGCTCAGCCACCGCGGCCCCATCATTGTTGAAGACATGCTCAACGAGACCCCAAGCGTGTGAGGTGTAGACTTCTGCTAACCATACCATGGCGCCCAGGAGAGGTTTTTAGAAAGTACACGGTGGCAGAAAACCGCGACCGCGGGTAATGTTTGCGACTGGCAAAGTGCCCGAGCTACTTAATCCGAGAAAGCTCGCCAGTGCGGCAATTGAACAGACCAGCACTTCCCTAGGGCGTTTCTTCTGCTGTATCCCAGGATATATAAGAGCATATTTTAGTAGCTGCCATGTATTTATTTTTGCTTGCTGGCTTCACACACAAGTGGGCTGAAATATGAAGATAGGAGAGTGGCTTTAAATGATCATTGCACCCGAATGTACGAAATACAGAAATTATTAAAGCATAATACGCACAATAAAAAATTGTCAGAAAAGTACTATTTCTGTTAGAAATAAAAGAAAGTTCATATATTGTGTAACAATTTAAGCTGTTTTGCGAAAAATTTACTTATTTAAAGGTTTAGAAAATAATTTGTTGAAATTATATTTTTAATAAATATATAAAAGTATTGCCATTTAGGATGCTTTAGGAAGCACATTTTGCAAACCCCTCACTCCCGCTCCCCTTTTCCCCTTCATTAAGCATAACCATTGTAATAATTTCTCCCGTTTTATGTAATAAAAAATATGTAAAATGCATACAAGTATTTTCCTAATCGATCTTAAGCACATCCATTTCACCACGAAAGTTATCAATTTTATAACGGAAATAGATGAACATTAAATTAATTTAAAAAAAAGGTTATTGTAATAATTTGATGACATTCAAACAAATTAATTATTGCGATTTCCCTACTTGGGAGCGAGTTTCTTGCAAAATATGCCTTCTGAAGCATCCAAAGTGAAAAAAACAAAAAACGATTAAAGTTTAAGTAGAAATAAAATTATTTAATTATTATTAGAAACAGTTAAATAGGAAATCCCATGTTACGGATATTTCGCTCCAGTGAGTTAATTTTAAAGATAGGCGTTTCAAACAAAATGCATTCTTCGCAAATTTTTTATGAGAAATTTCCTACGGTGGAGATGATTCCATTACATCTATAGTAAGATTACTAGGAATTATAAATTTGTGGTTTACAAAAGAGTACCTACTGCCTATTTATATTGAAAATATACGCTTGTAGGGATCTTCTTCTAAAAAAAAAATTGTGAATACATTTTGTTTGAAACGCTTATAATTAAAATTAACGCACTGAGGCAAAATTTCTTAACCATGGGATTTCCTATTTAAAATGCACAGCTGCCAGCCGGCAGGCAATACCCTTAAACCGAAAAATGTATATTGTGCATTGTGAATATATATTGTATTGACGAAATATATCTGCACTTTTATCACGGAAACATATAATATGTAATTGGATTTCATGTTTAAGAGGAGGAAGTGGACCACTTTCTCTTTGAAAATATTACTGAAAATATTTAATGTAAATCATCAAGTGTTTGGAAAGTATGTGATTGAACTAATGTTTGTAGTCACTGCAAGACTTTTCACTCTCTTGAAATTAATTAATTGAAGTAACTGTGATTGCATCTCTTATTGCACGTCGTATTTTTGGCTTGAAATCAGTATTTTTAAAATTGCTTAACAAATCAAGTCATTAAAATAAAACGTGAAGTTTTTAACATATACTTGTTTTATTATTCTAAAACCACAACACTTTTGTGAGAATTCACGCAACGATATACAAACGAAATATCGCACGTGTTAGGAGGTGGGCAACACATGAAACAATACGATTTGCGTGCCGTAATTCAGCGCACCGATATTAATAATTACCTTGAATAACACCCTAAGGAGGTTTAATTTCATTTTATCCGTTTAGAACCAGGAGTCTGAGTTATGACCTGGCGCGCTAGGTTAATAAATTTGGACGGCAGGTATTTTCACTAATTATATATTCGTAACTTTGACCTTTAAATTCATCCCAGGGTAACACTTAACCAAATAAAATTTAAAAAAATCCAAAAATTAAACATTAGTAGCTTTTAAACATTAACAAAAGTATACTTTTTAATTTATGAATTTTTACTTCAAAGTCGTGGGTTCACAAAAAAAAAAGTTGTGGCGAATAAAAAGATTTTATTTGTGGCTGGAAAATTATTATAGGACCTCACAAAATATTTTGTGCTTATACAAAATTTTTTGTCATTTCAGTATTAAATGGCACCCACAAAAGGACTTTTGTGGTTGGTAATAAATGCACATTGTCTGTAGGCAACGACGTGTTCTTTAGTCGCAGCAAAAATGTCACGATACTGTTAGAGATTGTACCGATAAGTGGGTCTCACACGTGTGGGTTTGCAGGTTACGGACTTTGATAGGTAGGTACAGTTTAACTCCTCGTCAATAGCAGGATTGGAAAAATAATCAACCAACATCCTTAAGGAACCAGTGGGGGCCACGGTGCCTGAGCGGTTAGCCTGCTCGCCTCCCGCCAAGGCAAACCGGGTTCAATTACCGGCCGGGTCACTCCCGGATCTTCGCATGTGGGAGTCGTGCCAGACGATGCCACTGGTTGGCAGGTTTTCTCGGAGATCTCCCGTTTCCCCCACCCTTTCTTTCCGGCACTGCTCCACACTCACCTCAAACACCCTCATCGGCACTCAAGACCTCACTGTGAAGAGCCGCCCAAATCTTCTCATCCATACATTAATTCATTAAGGAATCGGCGATGGCCTGACTGGAGTCATCAGACAACTATTATGAACTGAATTTTTATGACCGGACAATGACTCAAACCCGGGTTATCTCGAGTGTAAGTTCAGTGTTTTCAATGCGCCATCTCGCTGGGTGTTGCCGACTTCGACTTGTGCATGCGAATACCGCAAATCTAATAAGTGGCACAAATACCGAAACCCGAACACTTACACCTCACGGAAAGTTTATTTTTTGGGATAGTTTACGAGTCAAATTTAATTATTTGGAACAGAGAGATTGTGTAACGAATCTATAATTTCTCAGGGGTGGTGTGGGAGAGATTCGGGTGGCTCGTAACATGGAGGTCTTGAGAGCCGATTAGGTATGAAGCAGCGCCGGAATGCAAGGGTGGGGGAAACGGGAGATCCCCGAGAAAACCGGCACGATTCCCACATGCGAAAATTCTTGAGCGACCCCGCCGGGAATCGAACCCGGCTCGCCTAGGCGGGAGGCAAGTAGTCTAACCACTAAACCAGCGTGGCCCTTCTAATTTCTTAAGACTATCCCTCACAAGTTAGTTCGTAATCCGGTGTAATGAGATGAACACTGGAAAATATGGTGCCGTGGCCACACAGAAGGTGGCCACTTCAATGAGCTAGCGCGCATGCGCAGAATGTAACGGATGTGGTAGTGCAGTCTCAGAAAAATGTTTTACTCTGGGCGACATGAATGCTATTACTGACAAATAAATATTTGTTCGCAGTCAATAAACATTCCTTCAATAAGCAAATACGTTGGTTTGCACTAAATAACTTTAATGTTGCCAGTCCACGTGTTATTGTGCACCGCTATCTGGTTTCAACCAGTAATAAAATTTCACCTTGGAAAGCGCCAACGAAATAGTTTTTGTAATCACTAACAAATCTTTTATTTTAATGTTTTGTCCACACTTTACAAATCAAAAATGGTGTTGGACATACTTTCGATATCATGGCCAGTAGGCGACCCGTGAGAAGTGTTCGCTTTACATCACAAACCAACCCCTGAGACAGCATATCTCTCCCTCTCCTACTTCATCACTATTTCTCAGTACATTGGAACCCTCTTCTTCACTGAAGGAACGGAAAGCAGTTCTCATTCCCGTACCAAATTCTTCAGATAGCATGTCCACTCCACCATTCCCGATAAAAAAAATTACTCGTATATGTACTAGTTGTATGCACCCAATCTTCATCATTCTACTTCTAAAAGTAATAACTAGTAAAGTTATGTGGTTCGTCACTTCTGCCGATGCATTTTAAGGCGATGTACAAGCCGAGAGAAGTCATCCAATTTTTCTGAATTTTTTGGTATTTTTTTGGGGGTTTAATTTTATTCGGGGAAAATGGTCAGGGTTAGGTACATCCAACAGGTTAACCATCCAAGATCATTATCTTAGCAGCTGTGTACTTATTACAAACTCACGAAGAAAACTGTACCACTGATGAAACGTAAGGGTAAACTGATGCAAACGACAGGAACACCCAATATAAGCAGTAACTAATTGCTGCAAGTTCGTGACTCTTAAAAACCATAATCTAATTAGTAAATATAAATTTACGATAACGTCGTGTTACGTTTGAGAATTAAAAAAAAACTAGTGCATTGCAAGAAGTTGATTGTTAATAAAATTACTAAAAAATTAATAATTTGAATATTAATTTTGGTGTTCGCTTTTATTTTCAGAAGCAAACTTCCTGCGGACGTTGCAGGATACCCGAACAATTCGTACCTGGAAGATATATACGCCTGTTGTCAACAAATAGAAGGTAATGTGGCAAAACATGAATTCGTATGTTTGTTGATAACATTGAATTATCTGTACACTTTCTTTTGTAAGTTGTATAGAATTTTCAGCCCCCTTTCATTTGTAAATAATAAGCTAATAATCTCTCTTTCCAATCTTGTGTCTGTTTTCTCTTTTTTTTTTTTTTCCTGTGTGCGTGTCCTCGAAACTGTTGCATTACTTCACAGTATTTTCAATAACCTGATTTACTCGGAGTATTTAGTAAATACCTTTATATTTTTCACAGATATTAAATGTTTACTTTCGATCTGGGGACCTTCCAACTTTAATACCACGTACCATAAATCACGCTGAAAGAAACATAATCGTGGAATTTATATAAATACAAATACATACATGATATAAACAATGGAGGTAAGAAGTAGTGGTGTTTACAACCTTTCCAACGCATATTGCGGATGCCGATAGTGGGCGTGGACAAGCCCCCCCTCCCGTGGTTAACAAAACATCACTGGCTTGAATGTTTGCATGTGCTAGAACCGAGTATTTTTCGTCCGTGACTGACCGACAATAGTACACTAATTGGTGATCGAGTAAATGAACTTGTATACGTTTTTCGAAGGAATANCGTCCGTGACTGACCGACAATAGTACACTAATTGGTGATCGAGTAAATGAACTTGTATACGTTTTTCGAAGGAATGAATAATACATTTTCAAGATAGTTAGTATTAACCATCATTTTAAAATATTAGCTTGCATAGCTGTAATGAGAGATTGCATATTATGTTGAACCGAATCTGCATTAGAGGTTTCTGTATATCAAATGAACCCTGATTTGGCTCAAATTATACACAAATTAATTGGCTAAGATATTTTGTATGGATTCGTTTCAGATACCTGTAAGTGTTATAACCTCTCAGTTAAAATTTGAAAGGCTTCCTCGAAAATTCCGATGATAATATTATGTTTGTTCATTATTTAGTTGCAAATTTTTAAATCCATCGACTTTTAAAGCCTGTATTTAGTCTACGTCTCATGCACTATAATTGTTAAGTACTTTACCGTACATATGCATTTATCATCATCCCCAACAGATAAAAATAACGAAACAATACGAATTCAAGAATTAGTCATGCTGTTTCAGAAACCTCCTTTAAGAAAAATGAAGAATGTTGAATATATGTATTTGACATGTTAATTCCAAAACTGAACGTTCTACAACAATTGCATCTTTCAAAATGAATAACCGTTTTTGAATACTAATCAACTCATATTTTATCGTAAGGTAGGATATTGTGTTATTCAACAAGGCACCTTACAATGAATTCATTGTTCTGTGTGTGAATTAAGAGTACCATATCTTACTGATAATTGTTCGTTTGCTACATGCATTTTTTTAGTCACCGGAACACATAATTGTGTTTTGCAAAGTACTGGCGGCAGCGGTGGCGTAGTGTCCAGGGCGCTCGCCTCCCACCACGGCGATCCGGGTTCGATCCCCGGCGGGTTCACTCCCTGATTCTGGCATGTGGGAATCGTGCTGGACGACGCCGCTTGCCAGCAGGTTTTCTCGGGATACTCCAGTTTCCCCCGCCCTTGCANCTCGCATGTGGGAATCGTGCTGGACGACGCCGCTTGCCAGCAGGTTTTCTCGGGATACTCCAGTTTCCCCCGCCCTTGCATTCCAGCGCCGCTCCATTCTAGGGTTTCATTTCTGTCATGCCCGGGGATGACGGTCACCTACGGGTCCCAGCTAGAAAGACCGTCACTCGGAGGGTGTCGCCTTGCCCTGGGTGCACTCCCCACACGCCATTTATTTATTTTTTGCAAAGTGCTAAATGGGAGAGTCGTAATACTGATTAAACGAATAGGATCTTTTTCTATATTTCCCCCTGTAACTCATTTTATAAAATAACCACATTGATTTTTGTGGCAATATCACGTATCACGACCGCAGAAACACAATATATTCTAACTTTAGTTACAACATTCAAAATTTAATTGAACAACTCCATATCCAGGTTCGTGTTGACTAAACAGGATAATGGCCTTGTACAAACATTTGNTTCAAAATTTAATTGAACAACTCCATATCCAGGTTCGTGTTGACTAAACAGGATAATGGCCTTGTACAAACATTTGTTGTGAGTGTCGTTAGGCCTAGGTACCACATATTCAAAATGATCGTGTCCAGTAGCATTGGTGTTTTGCACTGAACTTCCGAAATATTGTATGTACACATTATTATAAAATATGTAGAGTGTGCGAACCATCAAAATATCCTAGGTTACGTTAGGATTTATGTTGTTGGCCACATTAAGCATTCATGGCTATACACTTCCGCAGTGAGATATTGTATGCATATAGATTCCTTATAAAATACTCGTTACTTTATTATAACTTGTTCTAAAATTGCATTATTATTTTTTTTCAATGTACACTCTCAGGAGAAGGTTGTACAGCCTCCTCTGTACCCGCCAGATATAGTAATATATGCAGCATTTAAATAAACTCGTTTACATTAGATTTATCTTATTTCATAATATGCCTTAAAAGGAACAGTCTCAATGATTAATCTCAACAGTTATTCTTACGGACGGATATTTTTAGGCTCTGTTTACACAGTTAACCTTAGCTACAGCAGAACACTTGCATAAGTAAGCGTGACTTTATTACACCGGATAGCGAAACAAATACACAAAAAGCTAATTACTATTGAATAATGATGAAATATTTGTAAACTTCGGCCAAATAACAGTTAGCACCAACAAGCATCTAGTTCACTGGTTAATACGAGCTGCAAAAAAAAATGCGATAAAGAAACGCACATTTATCGTACACAACTGTGAAATGCGATTCTATACAGCTTTTTTAAAAAATATATTTGTACAGCCATATTCAGAACACGATGTCATTGTGAAAATTCTTCCAAACACATTTCAATTCACGTCAATAACACAGTTACAGCCAGTACAAAATCGCTTTGTTTTAGTTGTCAGAGGGGGCGTGTCCCAAAAAACAAACGGCTTCCGGATTTAAGCAAGACGCCTACTCCCCTACTTCATACATCCATGATACAAACTCATCCGTTTACGTCATTTTTATAAATACCAAGGATACTTTTTTTCTGGATATCAAGATACGACGAATGTTAAAATAGATCTCTCTCAATACACGTCCGTTAATATCAAATATTGTTCTTCAGAAACTGCTCGACCGATTTAAATTAAGCATTGTTGGCCTTCAGTATCTAATATAAATACAACATACCCTAATAAAATAAATATTCCGACAGTTTTAAAATATAGCACCACATGAATATTCATACGCACTGATTATATGCCAGAACTACTTAACGCTTAAAGAACCCCCCTCACGACCCATCTCAACAGCAAGCGTTACGAACCCACGTCTGCCTCCCTCCCTCTCCCTTATAGGCTACTTGCANTAACTGCTACTTGCAGTTAGTTGAGAACTTTTAGAATCCAATTTCGAAAAATCTCGCTTCCCTTACTTGCATATAAACACCTNCCTTATAGGCTACTTGCAGTTAGTTGAGAACTTTTAGAATCCAATTTCGAAAAATCTCGCTTCCCTTACTTGCATATAAACACCTAGCAAAAAGTTGGGTACATACATGAAGAAAGCAAAAAAGTATGGAGAATACATAAAAGAAAGCATAGCAATTAGACGTTAACGACGGCACCGATACAAAACGTACAATTCAAAGCATCNGGAGAATACATAAAAGAAAGCATAGCAATTAGACGTTAACGACGGCACCGATACAAAACGTACAATTCAAAGCATGTCTAACAAAAACATTGTTCCAAATCACAAACGTATTAACACTAAAGAACAACAACATTAACGTAATGGTTAGAGACCTGAAAAATTCGCTTATTCAATTTGAGACATGCTATAATTCAAAACNAACAACAACATTAACGTAATGGTTAGAGACCTGAAAAATTCGCTTATTCAATTTGAGACATGCTATAATTCAAAACACGTGTGTTGATATAACTTTAGCTATTGGTGCACACGGTGTTTGGCACCTCCTGGAGAACGCTGGCCAAATCGTCGCCTTCCATTGTGACAGCAGACAACCAATATGCAGTTAATATCGGCATATGTGTACATAAGACTGTAGAGTCTAGTCTGCAGGTCTTTAAACTAGCGAATTTTTCCGGTCTCTAGTAATGGTGTATCCGACTAGAGAGGGTTTCTTTCTTCCCACTGAAGTTCAGTACCTTGTAATGGCCTCCATGTACATTGCACAGGTCCCTACACGCCGTGCCATGCTTGTAACCAACGTGTTGATGGCACCTTACGGAAGATGGTCCCATTTCCTCTGGGCAGCTCTTTGGAGATCTGGAAGTGTTTTTGGAGGTTGTGGACAATTATAAACTGCTGTCTTCAGATTGTCCTAGGCGTGTTCAATACGTTATTGCGCTCTCGGTTGATCAAAAAAGAACTACATAACTCCTACCACCCAAACTGCCATATCTCACAATATTAAAAACTTTTTGTGAGGTGTACATTTTAACGGTACAACTGGCTTGTGCCCAGTGAAGTTGGCGAGAACGCAGGGAAAGTTGTCCCATGTCTTAACATGAAACTAAAAGTGTTAAGTTAACAGTTGTGAATATTTAAATATATTTATTTTGATTTATTTCTAATTCATATAACTGCAAAAATGATCAAATTTGTAAATATTTACTTATTTACAGATTTTACAGTTTTACTTGACGGATGTATGAATAAAGTGATCAGACCCATGGTAATGTTAATTTTACACATGGTAGAAAAATACACACTGTGCGTACGCTGCTTTTAAAGTGCTCAGTTTACTGTGGACGTTGTATACCTCCTCCCTTTCCAAGTTGCCGCAACCCGCCGGCAGAAAGCGCTGATTCCACCAAGCCGCGGTCACGCGCCCGTGGCTGCCAGTTGCGAAAACCGCCCCCCTCCCCCCTTTTCAACTATTGGCACGCCGAAACTCCGAGCGTACGAGGGTTGGAGCGTACGAGGGTTGGAGCGTCGAATGGGGGAAAGTTGCGAGCTCGAAACCGCGGGCGCATTTAACAACCCCTTTCCGCCAATTCGCCGCCGAATGTTGCGGCGACGCCGAGGATCGCAGCGCGCGGACACCGCAGTCCAGCGACCGACAGAAGAAAACAAGATTCCAGGCTGCTGCGAAACTGAAAATGCACAATTTTCCGTGCCGCCAGTAACAAAAAACTTTTCTATTCACACATAGATACCCTTAACAACATTCACATTAAAAAAAATGGCAGAAGAAAGACGTCAGTGTCAATTTAGAATAGCCGACAGAAAATTATATATGCCTCGTGAATTTCAACACTAGGGGCAGTGATAGGGCGTGAAAAGATTCCGGGACAAGATAGAGTTCAAAGCACTGTGGGGACCTCCAGCTTTATTGATTGGCTAACACTGTATGTAGGCCGTGCTAACTGTCCCGGAGTTACGTAATTCTGAGTGATTCGGTCAAATGCGGGCACGGCACCAGCAGCCAATGGAGGTATGACAACAGCTGATGTGTATATATAGTATTGAAGTCTTACTGTGTGCTCCAATTTTTACAAGAAAAAACACTGGCCCTACTAGCGTGTAGGGACGTGCAAAATTAGCTTTCTTTTGTGGCTGCAGGCTAAACTTGAAGGTGTGGTTTGTCCGCTTGACTTCTGCCATTGATCGAAAACTCATGTGGCACATCCCAAGCTCGCTTTTAACCAATATTATAGGCTCAACGGTTGTGAAAGCAATCTCCAGTAGAGCGGATACACAGGTAAAGGACGCCAAATAGTCGCCGGTAACCAATGAAATCACGGATTACGCTCAAGTAGGAGAGTGAAGTCTAAGCGAATTTTACACGTCTCTACTAATATGACATCGGGATACAACATAACTACAGAAAAAATATATATAACTGTAAATATTATTTGTCAGGCGTCATAATTTATAAACTAAACACTTTATAATCAATATTGTAGTCGCGCTGGCCCTAAGAACGGACTTGGCTCTGCCTACCCAAGTGAAAGAGAGAGATAGAACGACTTGCGAAGCACCAACCACAGGGAGCTGGCAGGCGGGCTGGAGAATATGCAGGCACTCCCTCCCACCTGCCGTACCACCGTCGTCCAATTGTTTCCTTTCCCGGGGAGAAGTGGCCCGACATCGGCGTAGCTCCCAAGTCCTAAGTTACAGCGGTGCTACTCTAGTAACAGTTAACTTACAGCGTCAAAACTTACGTCTGCAAATCATGTTTCGTGCGTAGGATATATTGCGATCAATTAATTTTCTCGGAAGCTTATTATACTATCTCTGTTAAGTCACCTGTCACGTCGTAAAATTGAGCCATATACAGATTTTAATTTTTTATCTATTTATGTATTTGCAAGTCGTAATCTGTTTTCACAAATATTATTTTCCATTGTCACATTAATTATGTTAATTGGTATGTCATTTTGCTGCTCTTTTAAATTTATTATTCTTTATTTTATCGTAAACACATTTATATGTCTTTCCAGTCTGTTATTTTTGTAATCTGTTTATAAGGCTCTAGTATATGAGTAGTTATTGATCCGTTCCCATGGTAACTAAGTAACGTGGTGAGTAATTCTTGCCTCTAGCTCTCTCGTGATTGGTCAGTTGTAGACGGCGTTGTTAAAATCCATCTTGGTGTTCGAAGGCAGGACGTTAGCCCGCGTGGGTTAAGCACGCATGGTTTTAATTTAGATTATTTCATAAGGACCCGAGTTCGAACATGAAAACAGACAGTCTAAGAGACGAGGCGCGAGGCAAGTCTTGGGAAGAAGCAGGTTTATATCGGTCGCAGCCCATGTACATATAGTTTCAGTGTAATAAGTTGGAACTACAGGCCCGAGAGCCTGAATAGGAAAGCACGCGATGAGAGGTCTTGCTGCATCCACGGGGATGCGACTACCGACAACGAGATCAGCAGGAACGATTAGAAATTCAAGAATTCTTCGTTTTTAAATTATAATCAGCTAAGTTTAAAAACGCTTTTATTAAGAAGGAGAGACGAAATTATTTTTTTTTAAACAAGTTGAACTGACTCGAAATTTATTTAACCATGGGAACCTTGGAATTTAGAATATTTCACTTAATACACTTAGATAGTCTAAAGGAAAAAAAAAATCAATTAATTAATTTTTCTTGAAATTATAAATTTTCAAAGTCAAGTCTAAAGTAAATTGAACATATCAGTCATGAGACAGGCTAATGTTGCTGAGGCGACACATAAAATCTAGTCTGCAAATTGATTACATTATTCCTGCCACAATTCATCTGATTACAAGAAAGATAATTAAATTTCACATTTTTCTTGCAACGTCTCTGCTGGTTAATCATTTCAAGTATCAGTAGATATTTTCCTAGTGCTACTTTGGGTTGTTGTGAATTTGAATTTCGTTGTGTTGTTTGTGAGTGTTTTTCTGTCTCACATACTCTACAGTTCCTAAAACTGGTGTACTAACTGCCACTACACTGGTTGTGTTACACGGTGTCTTTCTACATTAGCGTAATTATCTACAACCCTACACATCTCACACGTATTGTCAGGGGGTCGCTGCACACCTAAGATTATTATATTGCATCTAGAAAAACACTAAACCTTTTCAGGATTTTGTAAGTGGGATCATACTTGCATTAAAAACCAATGTAGTTAATATTTAATATTTAATGATTTTAACAAAGCTTCTTACGGGATCTTGCTATATTCTATAAGGCTTTATGATTATAGTAAGTACGTATATAAGTAGTATAAGAATGGGGCTTCAAGGACAACTGCACTATGTATCAGTAGCATGGAACCGTCTGCCATCTTGGATGACGTCACGAATTTTCCCGTTTTCCCCTAAAAACACTAAAAAATGACTAGAATTTTCCTTAAAATTTCCCTTTTTTTCCCGAAAAAAGTCAATGCCCCAGAATATGCAAAAGCGAGCCCCAGAAGGGTAATACTCGAGCCATTTTAAAGATTTGGGGGGATCGCTTCAAACTTGTAGGCCACCGCCCCTTCACCACACACTAGCCAAG
Source organism: Clitarchus hookeri (assembly GCA_002778355.1). NCBI lineage: Eukaryota > Metazoa > Arthropoda > Insecta > Phasmatodea > Phasmatidae > Clitarchus > Clitarchus hookeri. The sequence goes on from NQII01002954.1 coordinate 65,749, forward strand.
CTCATCAAACCCCCTTACCATCCCCACCCCCTAGAAATTATCATAAAATCGAGAAAAATCAAAAAGAAATATTATAAAAATCGAAAATCATATAACGCCACACTACCCCACGCTTTGCTCATTATACCACCTTCACCTCGCCCCCTCTCCAAAACCACCCTCTGCCAATTATAAANGTCTGCAAATCATGTTTCGTGCGTAGGATATATTGCGATCAATTAATTTTCTCGGAAGCTTATTATACTATCTCTTTTAAGTCACCTGTCACGTCGTAAAATTGAGCCATATACAGATTTTAATTTTTTATCTATTTATGTATTTGCAAGTCGTAATCTGTTTTCACAGATATTATTTTCCATTGTCACATTAATTATGTTAATTGGTATGTCATTTTGCTGCTCTTTTAAATTTATTATTCTTTATTTTATCGTAAACACATTTATATGTCTTTCCAGTCAGTTATTTTTGTAATCTGTTTAGAAGGCTCTAGTATATGAGTAGTTATTGATCCGTTCCCATGGTAACTAAGTAACGTGGTGAGTAATTCTTGCCTCTAGCTCTCTCGTGATTGGTCAGTTGTAGACGGCGTTGTTAAAATCCATCTTGGTGTTCGAAGGCAGGACGTTAGCCCGCGTGGGTTAAGCACGCATGGTTTTAATTTAGATTATTTCATAAGGACCCGAGTTCGAACATGAAAACAGACAGTCTAAGAGACGAGGCGCGAGGCAAGTCTTGGGAAGAAGCAGGTTTATATCGGTCGCAGCCCATGTACATATAGTTTCAGTGTAATAAGTTGGAACTACAGGCCCGAGAGCCTGAATAGGAAAGCACGCGATGAGAGGTCTTGCTGCATCCACGGGGATGCGACTACCGACAACGAGATCAGCAGGAACGACTAGAAATTTAAGAATTCTTCGTTTTTAAATTGTAATCAGCTAAGTTTAAAAACTCTTTTATTAAGAAGGAGAGACGAAATAATTTTTTTTTTAACAAGTTGAACTGACTCGAAATTTATTTAACCATGGGAACCTTGGAATTTAGAATATTTCACTTAAAACACTTAGATAGTCTAAAGGAAAAAAAAAACAAATCAATTAATTAATTTTTCTTGAAATTATAAATTTTCAATGTCAAGTCTAAAGTAAATTGAACATATCAGTCATGAGACAGGCTAATGTTGCTGAGGCGACACATAAAATCTAGTCTGCAAATTGATTACATTATTCCTGCCACAATTCATCTGATTACAAGAAAGATAATTAAATTTCACATTTTTCTTGCAACGTCTCTGCTGGTTAATCATTTCAAGTATCAGTAGATATTTTCCTAGTGCTACTTTGGGTTGTTGTGAATTTGAATTTCGTTGTGTTGTTTGTGAGTGTTTTTCTGTCTCACATACTCTACAGTTCCTAAAACTGGTGTACTAACTGCCACTACACTGGTTGTGTTACACGGTGTCTTTCTACATTAGCGTAATTATCTACAACCCTACACATCTCACACGTATTGTCAGGGGGTCGCTGCACACCTAAGATTATTATTTTTCATCTAGAAAAACACTAAACCCTTTCAGGATTTTGTAAGTGGGATCATACTTGCATTAAAAACCAATGTAGTTAATATTTAATGATTTTAACAAAGCTTCTTACGGGATCTTGCTGTATTCTATAAGGCTTTATGATTATAGTAAGTACGTATATAAGTAGTATAAGAATGGGGCTTCAAGGACAACTGCACTATGTATCAGTAGCATGGAACCGTCTGCCATCTTGGATGACGTCACGAATTTTCCCGTTTTCCCCTAAAAACACTAAAAAATTCCTAGCATTTTCCTTAAAATTTCCCTTTTTTTTTCCGAAAAAAGTCAATGCCCCAGAATATGCAAAAGCGAGCCCCAGAAGGGTAATACTCGAGCCATTTTAAATATTTGGGGGGATCGCTTCAAACTTGTAGGCCACCGCCCCTTCACCACACACTAGCCAAGCTCATTAAACCCCCTTACCATCCCCACCCCCTAGAAATTATCATAAAATCGAGAAAAATCAAAAAGAAATATTATAAAAATCGAAAATCATATAACGCTACACTACCCCACGCTTTGCTCATTATACCACCTTCACCTCGCCCCCTCTCCAAAACCACCCTCTGCCAATTATAAANACACTACCCCACGCTTTGCTCATTATACCACCTTCACCTCGCCCCCTCTCCAAAACCACCCTCTGCCAATTATAAAAATAAACACAAATGTAATAAGAAAGTTCTAAAAAATCGAGCAACATATAACGCTGCACTACTTTACCCCTTGCTCACCCCACCTCCCTAACCAGCCTCCCAACCACTCACAACAATCCACCTAGTCACAAAAACTCGAGAATGATAGCAAAAAAAATCGAAAAATTTATTCTAAATATCTAAAAACAAATAATGTTAACTTCACACTCATCCCATCACACTAACCTCACCCCGTCTTCACCCCCACTCACTAGCAATTATTATAAAATCTAGAAAAATTTCAAACAAAATCTAAAGATCGAGAAACATATAATGTGGATCCCACCCTCCCCCCGCACAACCCCATCGCCATAACCATCCACCCTTACCCCTACCTTCCAGCCTTCTAGTCTACTGAGGAAAGAACTTCAGTTTTTTTCATGAAGATGATGCAAGCTAATAATTATACGAAGTCTACTGTAAAGCTTATCTTTATGGATATGCCTTCTCCCACTGCTGGAATATTACATGGAAAACAGTGTTGCTACTGTCGAAAGATCTTCATTATAAACTACCCTGCTCGTCGATATGAAAAAAGCCAATGTTTAAAAGGACCGATCTCCAAACCTCTATCATGTACCAACTGTGGTACAATGTTTAGAAGAAGCTATACTTTAAAGATACACGCTAGTGTGTATAAAGTTAACGTGGCTTTTGCTTAATTCGAGAGAGCATGTAATAACTTCTATATTTTCTGTTAATACACTATATAAAATGTTCGCAGACGCTGAGGGAACTCGCACGATGCAGCGTTACGACAATGCGTATATGCAGTTTATGCTAGGTGATAATTTGAAGAACCACATCAAGAACTGCAAGGATTCGTCTTTTGAGAGCCAGCTAGTTCTGTCGTAAATACCTCTTGCTGCATCGGTGGGTAGTGATTCGTCAGGAAATTATGACGAGATAGTTAATACTAATGATTAGGGCCAGTGACTTTTCTCGTAAAAATCGGAGCATACAGTAGACTTCAATACTATATACAGACCTCAGCTGTTGTTATACCTCCATTGGCTGCTGTTGCCGTGTCCGTCTTTTACCAGGACTAAGTAACTCCAACACTGAACCTTCTTGATTCGTGCGCAAACGGTTAACACGAACCAGAACATTTTTTAGCCAATCAAAGAAGCTGGACGACCCTACAGTGCTTTGGACTGTATCTTGTCTCGAAATCTTTTCGCGAAATATCGCTGCCCCTACTAATGATGGAATGAGTGACCTATGAGGAGTGGTAGAGTGGGTGGAGGTTGAGGAGGACGAATTACGGTGAGTTATTTGGTTTTTGGGTTGGGAGTGGGAGAGGGGGTTTTCTAGAGTCGGGCAGTGCGTTGGTGGCTTGTGTGGATGTCGATGACCGCTGAGCTATTGTTAAGTAAATGTTGAGGGAAGTGGAGCGATGATACGTGTGATGGCCTGGGGCATATGAGGGTGTGGGAAGGTTTGTGTGCTATGTAAAGTCATTAATTCGCTTAGTGGGTAGGAAGATTGATCGGCTATACATCCAATGAAATAAAGAGAGGGAGTTCAGTCGGTTGCTTATTGTCGTACTAAGGAATAGCTGTGCTCTGCCATTTTTACGATAATAGAACCCTCACTGTCACACACATCCAACTTGGTTTGTTTTTTAAGTATATAATTTTTTCCTCTATAATTTTTTACATTTTAAAAGATTTTTTATGGTTTTTTTATATTTCTTGATTTGAAGGTCAATGAGGTCAAGGTTACGTCCATCGACATTGTATTGTCAGTCATGTAAATGTTCAATGATTTTTTTTTTATTTTCTCGATTTTCGGGTTTAAGATTATTGTGGTCAAGGTCAATGCTATCGGTATTCAACATTGGTGTCGGAGTCAGTGAGGTATAATATTCCTAAACTTTTATATGTTTCTTTAAATTTTTACAATTTTTTTTTTAGATTTTCAGTTTTCAAAGTATTTGGGGTCATGTTAATGTCGTCAACAACCAACATGGTGGCCGGGGGGGTCATCAATGTAAGATTTTTCCTTAAATTTGAAAAAATGTTCTATCTTTCTCGATTTTTATGTTTGGAAGGCTAGAAGAAAGGGGTAAGGGTGGAAGGTTGTTTTAATTGGCGAAAGAGGGGGGNGGGGGACCACATGATATGTTTCTCGATGTCTAAAATTTTTTTCCAATTTTTCTAGATTTTATAATAATTGCTAGTGGGTGATGGTGAACACGGGGTGAGGTTAGTGTGGTGGGATGAGTGTGAAGTTAACATTATATGTTTTTAGATATTTAGAATACATTTTTCGATTTTTTTACGATCATTCTCGAGTTTTTGTGACTCGGCGGATTGTTGTGAGGAGTTGGTTGGTTGGTTAAGGAGGTGGGGTGAGGGTGGTGGGATGAACTAGTGGTAGCGTAGGGTAACGTTATATATGGTGTTAGATTTTCTAGATTTTTTTTTTTTTAGTTTTTTATAATTTCTAGGGAGGCGGTGAGCTTGGCTAGGGGTGGTGTGAGTGGTTGGTTGTTTATAAGTATTAAGTGAGCCCCCCCAAATCTTTCAAATGTCTCGAAAATTGCCTTTCGGGGGCTAGATTATGCATATTCTGGGGCATTTATTTTTAGGGAAACACGGGAAATTTTGAAGGAAAGAAGGAAAATTTTGATGGAAAAAAGAAAAGTTTTAGTGAAATTATGGGAATTTTTAGTGTTTTTAAGGGAAACGGGAAATTTTAAGGGGGAAACGGGAAAATTTGTGACGTCATCCAAGATGGCAGACGGCTACTCGCTCCCGATACATGATGTAGTTGTCCCTAAAGCCCCGTACCTATACTACTTATATATGCGCTGATGTGCATTTAAGTACAGCATTATTTAGAAAATATTGTACTGTTTTATATTTATAAACATTTAAAAAGTATTCATTAATTTTTTAATGTTTGTAACTAAATAAACGCCATACAATATTTTTTATCTTCTTTGTTGCCAACAGTCAGAAATTTACATACGTATGGCAATTTGGAAAACGGATTTTAACCAGTAACCTAAGCAATAAATTATGTTTTTAATATGCACAAAGAATGCTATGAACGATATAAAAAGGGAAAGTATCTTAACAAAAAATGAAGAGCAAGGATAGCTTATTATGATAATCAGGAAATAATGTAAATACATTGGATACGACATGATTTAATATTTGCGGAAGTGAGAATTTCGGCCACAAGGCAAGCATACTGCTGCCTTGCTACAAAAAAAAATATTAAAATAAACTTTTTACCAATAAAATAACACTTGAACTTCGTTTGTCTTTAGGCTGATGTGTTTACGGATCATATTGTATTTGCAGGCCATATCCTTAGAGCTGGAATTAAATAGAAATCATTTGTGTTTCGATGGGGGAAAAATTAATTTTGCTTTGTGTTTCCTTCTTGGTGAGTGGTTGTCAGGAATTCTTTTTTAGTGCGCAGCACTTCTGGATCTTTTGTGCGGATGGCCGAAGCTACGTTTTGTTTCCGTCTGCGGGCGATTCGTACACAGCAATATGATTGTCTTCCTTTGTGAGCCGCGAGAGAGACGGATAGAGAGAGAGAGAGAGAAAGAGAGAGAAAAGTCGACGCGAAGAAACCTTTTCCTTATTCTCCAGAAACTGGAGCGACTGGAACAGGTTTCTCTTTTACGAAAGGCTGTTCTGTGCTCCAGGTAAATAATAAAATAATAATATACTCGTTGAGAAAGGCCGCTAGATGCGTATTTCTGCGTAACAAAATTGTGGTTGGCGACTTCAGAGGTGTATTACAAATAAAATGATTTTCGGCTGGACATGACATCTTGCACGTTTCTGAGATGAAACCCGACAGCGGGGTCATTTATAGACTAGAGACAAGACAAGACTGCACGAGAAATTCAGTTCATCGTTCCTAAGTTATGGTACAGATACGGACAGGACCGCATGTTTTTTCGCGATAAGATCTGCGCAAAGGTTAGGCTGCCATATCCCATGTCCACAATTGCAGCCTTACTTTGGCTGTTGGCCGCTTATCTTTGTGTGAAGCGAGTCTGTTGCACGAGTGAGTCAATCGGAATCAAGTTTATCCGATACTGACCGTCCGTGATTTGCGGCAGACAAGGTAAAGCACATAACAATTCAAATCACCAAAGTGATTCTGAACTAAAGTGTTTTGGAACACAACTTGTCCTGAAATCTTCTCTCGCAAATACAGGTGCCCCTAGATATGGATCACGTAGGGGCCCACGTAACTGGCGGTTGAACAGCGACGCAGTGCGTTTAAAATACACAATTTTCCATTCAATTATTAAAGGTGTGTCTAATGTCTACGGGAAGAACATATCCTTCAGACGAGGGCTGTTGAGTGATACCAAGACTCTCATTATAAACATTATAAACGCTTTTTCAAAGCGTGGCGGTATGTAAAAATATACGCGTAAGATGCATACAAAACTACTCAAGTGCTCTGCATTGAACCTTCTTACAGACATNTGCTGATCTACGGGAAGAACATATCCTTCAGACGAGGGCTGTTGAGTGATACCAAGACTCTCATTATAAACATTATAAACGCTTTTTCAAAGCGCGGCGGTATGTAAAAATATACGCGTAAGATGCATACAAAACTACTCAAGTGCTCTGCATTGAACCTTCTTACAGACATTCCGACAATAAGATAATAGTCTCATATGTACACGCAGCACGACGAGAGCATTTGTTCACTTCGAATAATCTTTCACCACAGCACGACTGGTTTTAAATCGTGCGGATGTTGTTCCTGCTGATTCGCCCTTCTGGCAATTTGAGCGAAGTAATTAAGGCGTAAATACCATGAACGTGTTTTATGTCATGACGAGGTCTAACGTGATAGTTGTGTGCGTTCAAAAAGAGCATGAATAAGAGTCCATTATTAGAACATCCCGTCAAAGAGATTTCTGAGCATCAAACGTGCCTTGGTTCACTGTTAGATGTCGTCAAGAGGAAATGCGATGGAATTACTTGCCTCTAGCGTTGTTACAGAAGGCTAAAAAAACAAAATAATCGAGACCGGAAAAAAAAATTGTGAAAGCCAATTGTTAGACAATTATGTATTTTTTTTGGAAAGGACTTCAATCCCAGCTGGGTTACAGAAGCCAGTGATAGAACACTCCGCCGGCAGGAGATAACACATGGCAACACTTGGTCAGGCGTTACTTGGCATACAACTGTTATCCTAAGTTAAGTGGCCTAAAATGTCGTAGTGTCCAGGGGCACAGACAAGTTGACCACGGGTGTGAGGTCCTGGGTTAAATTCCCTCCTCCCAATACCGAAATATAAAGTATACATTTAACAAATAGTTATCAGTAAAATGAGAAGTAAAGAAATAAAATAATTAGAATGAAAAATACAGGTGTCTACATTTACTCGCTGTTACTCAGCTCAAAAAAAAAAACCCTTCGCCCTCTCAAAAATAAAATTAAATTCTGCCTACGCCATTGGTAGTGTCTCGAGCCTAATAATGATTTTTGTTTAAAAAATCACTTGGCTGAAAATTAACTTTTTCTGAAATCATCTTAGGCCACATGTGTTATGTAGAAATGCGTGTGCGTGTTCTCGGGCAGTAGGATGGTGCATGGCGGAGAGAAGCACATGAGAGTTCGGCTGGTGGCAGACAAGGTCCCCCAGCCCCTGAGGGCCGGGAGAGAGGACGAGGAACTGCTCCAAGTCCTCTGTCATTACTCCTTTGTGTAGGTAGGGTGCAGCCCGAGGGCGCACGGAACTGTAGCGCCCCAACAGTGGCCCGCGGAGGGCAGCCCTGCGCCCTGCGACTAGACTTGCTGACGTCTTTGTGCGCCTTTCGCCAGGTCCGCTGCTACAATCGCAAAAACCGGAGCTAAAGAAAAAAAATATACACCCCTACGGCTTGGTCTCATTCCCCATGTTGGATTTTCCTTTCATTCCCCACAATTTATTTTTAATGAACTAACTTGATATTTCGTATCGTGGCGAATGAACGAATGAAGAGATTTTGGGTGGCTCTTACCATCGAGGTCTTGAGAGCCGATTAGTGTGAAGCGAGCTGGGGATGGAGCAGCGCCAGAACGAAGGGGCCGGGGGGAGCGGGAGACCCCCGAGGAAATACCCACCGACCGGCGGCATCGTCCGGCACGATTCCCACTTGCAAAAATCCGGGAGTGACCCGGCCGGGGGGATTGAACCCAGTTTGCCTTGGTGGGAGGCGAGTAGGCTAACAGCTCAGCCACCGCGGCCCTTGAACCAACACTTGCACATTTCTTCAATGTAACATTCGGTTACGGTCCCAAACGGACTGAGAATATGGGAGGCCATCACCCACCCCACTCATTCAGGTCATCTGATGATTTCTCTCCTAGGATTCCACTCGAACAACGTTACTGTTTCAGTGTTCAATAGTCTAAATACATGGAAAATCATTAACGTCTATAGTAAAGGCAGTTTATTAATTATAAGTCCATATCTATGTCTAAGCGAAGTTCGCTCACTTCATTTTGAGAAACTGAGGTATTGTTAAAATACAAATTTAATTCATATTATTTTGATGAAAATTGTTACAAAGAGATTCATTAGCTAGTTGAACATGTTTACCAATGTTCCAGGAAAAACATTCTTGTATTTCGGACGTATTTATATTTTTGACACCGCACACAGCTATCGCCAAAAACTAAACATTAAGTTTTTGCTTGCGAGTAAAATAAAAGGTACATTATTAGACTTCCAAATACCTTGAACACTTTTTTTTTTCTTTCACCTTCAAGTGACCTAGATTCTACGTGATATTTATGTCAGTCGCAATACCATTTTTATTAGTGTCGAAATATCTCTTAAAATTCTAGCTGCTCCAATTAACAGCATAGCAATGAACTCATAGTGTAATAATTGAAAGTCACACTATAAAAAAGTGGAATTATTAATTATGCATTACTGAAACAATAGCTGTAAAGAATCTCTCCAAATTTCAATAGCGTGCTTCCATTGTTATTTTCTAATACTCTCTAAAATTCTTACTAATTTCCAGTTAGGTATATAGGGTTTTGTAGCTCCCAACAGCACAGTAATTTTTAATTAATGGTTTTCTCTTGCGAAAAAGTTTCTCCTTTGTGGAATTTGAATGCCCTCGCCGATGACAATGTAACTGCTCCACAATACTCGCAATATAATACGTAGCTGATGACAGAGTACATCATCAAATTGCACCCTCGAATTTCATTTAAAAATCACTTCCTCCCATATTTAGTGACACGTATTGATGAAAACGTTAGCTCCGCCTGTAAAAAAAAAAAATTCTCCGCATGTCTGCTTGTATAAAATATAGAGAGATGAAAACAATGAACGCTTCTATATCAATAGTCCATATCAATTATCCGCCAGTTTCGGGTCGTTGGTTTTTGTAAACGAATGACGTACGGGGCTCGTGATTTGTAAAATAGTCCGCTCGCTATTTTTAACCACACGCTCTCATACTAAATATGTGAAAAGATTGCCAGGTTATTACAAGAAAATATGCATCTGTATCGTGTACTCGACAACAGTTTCTATAAGCTCCGTTAGTGGTTTATTTAATATCACCCATTTTATTAACATATAGGCACACATGACAAGCATAAACTTGTGGATTATTTTGCTTTGTACTGGTAGGAAAATAATTACAGTACCAATACAAATCGTGAACTTATAGCTGAATCCATATTTTCGTAGCTCAAATTATAAACCGAAAAGTAAATAAACACTAAAACAACACACCTTGTATAATTTTTCGTTGCGAAAATTGCGTGAAACTCCAAAATAGTTTATAAACTCACAAATAATTTCAAGGTACATGTTCATATGGTAAATATAGCTTACGCAATTCAACAGTTCTGAATTTAAAAAATAAGTTATTTGGTACCTATTACGAGAACAAATTTTATCTTACACAAGTTAAAAATTACTTACTACTCAACCTCACTGCAGTGAGAATATTTTATAGGTCATGCTGCTAATATAAATTTGAAAACGCAATGAATCTTCTACTTTAATGTGTTAGTAGTTATTTACGAAACTGTCAATTGAATTATGCTCTGAAAGAAACGTGCATTTCCGATATACTGCAGCACATAGCAATGAGTTTAAAACTATCTGCTTCTTTACCACCGTTAAATTTGACTTCATCCAATAATTCTCTACGAAGCATTCTGGGAACTAAAACAAAAATTGGAGGCAAGAACAATTCCAGTAAGGAATGGAACGTGACTCAGAGTATCAGCAAAATGGCGTTAATCGTTCTAATCACAGCCATATAAATGCGAAGAACAGCAGTGGTAAAAAGGAAGTACCAGATTTCGCAAGTTAAATAAGAACTGAAAAGAAGAACGCATGAACGCAGATTTTACTAACCATCTTCACAGGATAGCATACATCAATTTTCAAGAATTCAAAGGGGATATGAATAGGCCGAAGTCTCGGTAACTATTAAGTTTAGGGGATTTTCTGTAAAAAACACAAAAATTCACGGGAAATGGTATATTTCCACTCTACTAATGATGCAGAACACGAATATACGACGGGCATTAACGTACGACTAATTTCTTAATATGTGACCACCTAACCTAACAGAACCTAACCCCACGATGGGTGAATCACTATTTTACATTTTTAAACTAACCTAGGATTCTAGGGTTTTAAACTAACCTAGGAGTTTAGGGTTTTACACTAACCTAGGATTGTAGGGTTTTACACTAACCTAGGATTTTTGGATAGAGTAGAAATGTATCATAATTTTGACTTTTTTTTTGTGTTTTTCAGAAAAGCCCATAATGTTAATAATAAAAAATATAATGTACTGGTAATTATTAAGTTTAGGGGCTTTTCTGTAAAAACACAAAAAAAAATAATGAAATTTTTCTACTCTACCAAAAAATCCTAGGTTAGTGTAAAATCCTACAATCCTAGGTTAATTTAAAAATGTAAAATAGTGATTCACCTATTGTGGGGTTAGGTTCATTTGGGTTAGGTGGGCACATATTAAGAAATTAGTCGTACGTTAATGCGCCTCGTATATTCGTGTTCTGCATCATTAGTAGAGTAGAAACATACCATTTTCCGTGATTTTTTTTGTTTTTTTTACAGAGAAGCCCCTAAACTTAATAATTACCGAAGTCTCTCCTGGAAATGTATCGAGTATCGACATCGATTTCTTGCAGTACACGTGTAGAAGGAATGTGAGGGACAGTATGCATTCCAGACGCTCAGAAATCATATTTGGGCAGTAACAGTGAACGGCTGCCTTTCCATAAGAACTTAGAATACACGTGGCTTCGACGATGTCTAGTACGGTGTCCTAGTACTCTTCTTCACAGAGTTGTAGTTCAACTACGATATAACCTGGTTTTGTAAATCTATACGTTAATTTTTGCAAAAAACGAGAGTTTGTTTGTAAACAAAAAAGACACGTGAACTCATGACATTTACAATTATTATGGCAGTTCGTGATTTTGTAGTCCTGTCCACAGACAATTTTTTTTTTTACCTCCTGACTTTTGTAATTTTGTTCGAATACATTTCAGCTACTCTGGTTATGTGCGCGCCTCGTTAAACGGTAAAAATTATGGTGTTAATTTGCTGCGTGACCTTTTTCGTATATATTTATTTCAGAAGCAGGTAAAACATGGCTGTATTTCTTGCACTAGTTGTATTATATAACAGTAACCGATTTTATAGAATGTGAGTGTGACGCTAAGAAGTCTCGCTACTTGCGGGTTACGCTCTTTCACAGGAGGACATTTAAAATGTGCCTACCACACTCCGTACTTGCACTACGAGACAACATAAAATCACCTACGCAATAAAATAATAATGAAATAAAATAGGACTTAAGTATCATAATTGTGACAACTGTATATTTACCAAAACTGTGCTGTTTTTCATACTCTCTGTAAATTCTCTGTATACCGTTTTCTTAAAACTTCATCAAAGCTCGCTGAAATAACACCAGCCATATGCACACCAATTGAAACATTTATCGGCTGTTGAAAGTACGAAATTAGTGAGTTTGCGATCTATGTGACTTGATTCTGTGGTGTTGTAAACCCATAATGTTGCTAAATTGGCTTGTAGTACGTTGTTTGTGTTCGAAACAAATATGGCCTAGTCCACTCACGATTACTTCCAACTTGTTTGAAGCCCTGTGAAAGTTCTACTTTCGGTATATTCCTCCGCTCCATGCAAACAAAGCTTAGAAAAGTACACTAGGGGGCCCAACGCACCGCATTCGTGCGCATTCAGTGTAACAGTATTTAACATTAGAACTATTTCTTACTAGTGATTACCAACACACCTATTTTCTTTCTGTCTATCTATATTAGTTATAAATGAAGTAATGGAATCTATAAATAAAATATAAGTAAATTATTAATTTAAACAATAATAAGGTATTTTTATGATAACACGCGTATAAAACGCTTGTGATACAAGACATGTTTAGGAAATTCTTCTTACATGGGATTTTTTTTTTCAAATTTATTAAAAACATGCGAAGATTCAGCGAATAGACTATCATGATGTCTGGGAGCGGTATGAAACATTTTAATCTACGGGAAACACTTAACGCACAAATAAAGGTAGTGGGGGAAAAAAAATGCAGTTATCTAATTTTCTTTCCCTTAGTGCCGTATTAAGTTTCAAGAGCTTTTGTGCTTTCAATTTTTGTATATTATTTTTATGTCCAATGTTTTTACGTTATATTGTGCATTAGTGAGTGAAGATATTTGGGCTGCTCTTGACATAGAGATCTTCAAAGCCGATGAGGGTGAATCGAGGAGTTTGGAACGGCGCCGGGATGAAGTGGTGGGGGAAACGGGAGATCCCCGAGAAAAACCCGCCGACCAGCGGCATCGTCCGGCACAATCCCCACATGAGAAAATACGGGAGTGGCTTCGCCCTGAATCGAACCCGGTTCGCCTAGGTGGGAGGCGAGTAGTATAACCACTACACACCGCGGCCCCCATATTTTGCTTATTCTACGAATTACTACAAAGCGTTGCGTTGGTGTCTGTCCAAATTAATGGTTGAGTTATTGAGATAAAATTTTGTATGCGATAACTTTTTTTAAAATATTTAAATGGTGTTACTTTTATGGTTTAGTTCCTTATGACATATCTACATCACTAAGAAAAAAGAGTTTCTTAAATTGTTACGTGGCTGCCAGCATGAAGACACGTTTCCTTTACGCCAACTTCTTGGTCGATAAATTCGAATCTTTTTCTTCCCCGAGTCAGCTCTGCGTGGGCCGCGTCACTTCCGGTTGGGCGGCAAAATTTCGCCCTCGGCAGGAATGGTTTCCTTCGCGCGGGAAATACGACCGAGAGCGCTTCCTTAGCGGCAGTGATGTGAAGTTGTGGAGGAAGAAGGACCGATAGGAGAGCGGGGTTGGAAACCAAGATGGGCCACTAGGGCATGAAATGCGACGGAAAAGCCGAGACAGGTTTGATAGGCCGACGTTCCTTTTTTTTTTTTTTTTTCTCTCTCTCTCTCTTCCTAAAGTGAAATGTACCAACGTGAAAATATTTTGGCCTGTACGATTGCCGAGTTCAGTTGTTTACACAACAGGTTATACCTTAGTAAAAAAATTCTTTCGGCGAGCTCTTAATCTTAATTTGCACGTTATCGGTATGTTATTGATATTTTTTTTGCAGCAAGAGAGGGATTTTTTTTGTCTTCATAAAAATATAAAATTTTATGCTTACATAAAGAAACGTTTGTTGAAAGTCAACATACGAGGTGTGTTCAAAAAATAAGGTGACTGCAAATTTCGAGGGCTACGTACATTCGATTATCGATTGTTTTTATTGTTGTGTTGGTACACATGTCCCCAACATATGTTGACATTATCAGCTATTTTGCATTGTTAGTTTGTTTGTGACATATATAAAGGTTAGACGTGTTTTGGTGTGCTTGGCGATTTTTCGCTATCGCAAACAATGGATCAAAGAACCTGTATTAACAACACCGTAACCATGCCTCGGCCACCGTATTCACCGGACGTGGCCCCCTGCGACTTGTTCCTGTTCCCGAAACTGAAGAGACCCACGAAAGGACGGAGGTTTGCCACGATTGAGGAGATAAAGACCTGGGCCTTACCAAAAGCGCATATCATAAGTGCTTCGACGATTGGCAAAAAGCGCTGGCACAAGTGTATTATATCTGAGGCGGATTACTTTGAAGGGTACAAAATATATATTGATGAAAACATAAATATTTATCGAGGCAAAGTCACAAAATAACAAGACACCTTATTTTTTTAACACACCTCGTATGCATTTATTTACATCGATGAACTTCACCTACAGGTCGGTTTAAAATAAATATGCTTAACATATACTTCCAACTGAACCGTAAAATAAATATTAATTTTACGTATTTGAACATATACGTACTGACTACTGATTATATGTATATGAATCGTGGGTAGGCGACACTTGAAGCTATTATTTCCTCAAATAACGTGGTTGCATTATACACGAAGAAAAAAAAACTGTAAGCCAGCTGAGTGTTTTGCGTGATAAAGATAAAAGACAATTAAAAAAAAAGGCAAAAAGACAAAATAAACCCGTTTTATTATTTGATTGAACTACATCGCGCAAGAAATAATGACCAGCAGTAACTTTTTTTTATTTACGTAACTTACCTTTTGGGAGATCGCTTGCGTGCCTACTTTGTCACATGTGAATGTGTATGCGCGTGTCACTTTTAGATGAAAGCTTTACCGTAATATCTGAGAAATCGAATATCATTCAGCTCGCAGCTTTTATACAAGTAAATGTGTATGAATGTAGGCCGATCTACTACAATTAATTGTTCTCTTGGGGGGGGGAGGGGGCACAGTTCAATGACAATGCCATAGGTGGGCATTAAAAAAAATACGCTATTTTTATTTCTGGAATGTGGTTAAGGGTTTCGCTGATTCTAAAGAACATGAGCGCTTTTGTTACGAGTTCAACGCAGACACGCCGTGGGTCGCCTAGTGATGTCACGTGGAGAAGCCGTGGTAAGATCAGGAAGGGAGACGGTTACTGCCCAGAAGGCAATTTGCATGTGTACATGCAGTCCATTCCTGCTGTCTGCCGGCGAGATGCGCCGAATGCCGCCAGTTAAGGCTGCCGCCTACCTGGTGTTTGAACTGCGTTGCAGAGTGTTTCGAAACGAACGTTTCTCAACGAAACCATTAAACGTGCGTCCAACGTGCTGATACACGAAATTAACACACTCTTCAGACGAGGGCCGCTGAGAGCTTTCAAAACGTCGCGCATCTCAGAAACACGATCTCAGAGTATACGGAAAAACGGCTAAAAAACTCTGTATCTCGAAATATACGCATCAGATACATAGAAACACTACTCAAGGGCTCTGCACTGAACCTTCCTACAGACTTTCTACCAACAAAATAATAGAGTCACAGCTGAGAGTCTCATAGGTACACGCAGTGCGACGAGAACACTTCGCGCCAGCTCAGAGCCGTGCGCTTAGCAGCGATGGCACACTTGATGCGCGTAGCAGTGTCGCCCTTATCTCTGTCGCGGTTCTCGGCCCTCAAACGCGGAAAATAGCGCCTGGTAAACGGGGGTCACTAAGTTTATCATCTATACAGTTAAATACTTTGGCATTCTTTCTTAATATAGTCTATTACGGTTTATTCACACATTTTGAATCAAACCTTTGAAAAATAACTCCATATATTATGTGTTTGGTTCTTTCCTAAATATGTCGCGTATTACACCTGTTTTATACTTAAATCAACATAAAATTACTTACATTTTGTTTAAATCAACTATAACTCATATTTTAGTAATAAATTATAGCATTTCATTTCTAATCATCATGAATAAAAATAGGGATAAAATATGTTTGTTGGTAATCCCTCGTAAGAAATAGTTCTCATGCAAAATATTATTAAACTGAGTGCGTACGAATACGGTGCGTGGTCACTTTGGTGTAATTTTATAGACTTAGTTAAGCTTTATTGGTATGAGGCGGAGGGATATCCATAAAGTAGAACTTGATCAGGGTTTTAGAAAAGTTGGAATCAACCATGAACGCAGTATATTACAAATAATTACACACTATTCCCATTTCTCTTTCGTATTTACAGATACAATGGTGTGGCTTTCAGCGTGGACAAGCTTACCTTAACCCATTCTGACCCAGCGTAAACAATTGTGTAAATTACGCATGTGGAGAAAATTTTTGGTCCGTACTGCACACTGCCAAGCTCAATGACCAATGATTTTACCTGTGGGTAAATGACTGGCAAACCATCACACTGCAATCGAACATATAGCGTACAGCTCATTGGCTGTGGCAATGAAAGAAGTGTTGTGCCGACTTAAGTACAGCACGCATCATCACATTTTTTTGTTTGCAACACCTGACACCGTGAATTAAAGCGAGTCTGAAAGGGTTGGGCACGCAGGATTCAAAGTGAAATAATGTGAACCATTAAACAACACGGATAAACGTGCTAGACACGCGCAGTACCAGCGAAGTCTAAGCAGCTCATTAGGATGTTAATTGAAAGCCAGCACGGAGCGCTAAAACCCGTTTCGCCCTCCACATACCCCCCCCCCCC
>NQII01002954.1:82899-117332 GCA_002778355.1 Clitarchus hookeri
CCAGCCAATCATTATAAACTGTCTTGAGTGCAGGTCCCGGGACGGCTCCGGCTGTAAGCCTCTCCAGCCCCGTGACGTCGCGAGGGATAATAACCCGGGCCACAGAGTGGAGTCCATTCACTGTGACTTACAGCTCTCCTGAAGCCCAGCTTAATGTTCTACTTCCAGGATATTCCTCCGCCTCGTGCAAACAAAGCTTAACCGAGTCTAGAAAATTACACCACAAAGGGACAGCGCACCTCATTTGTGCGCAATCAGTGCGATAATATTTTGCATAAGAAATACACTTCTTAGTAGGCATTACTAACCTATCTATTTTCTCCCTGTTTTATTCATATTAATTATAAATGAAATATTATAATTTATACACACTTTATAAGTAGATGCTTAGTCTGATAAAAAATAAATTATTTTGACGTTAGCAAAAGTATAAGAAGCTTGTAATCAACAAAGCACGTCATACTTGGGGTGATTTTTCAAAGATTTTATTTAAAAAAGTGTGAATAAACAGATGAAATGGCGGCGTGTGTTACGAACTCCAGCCACAGACACCACCACACTGGCGGAACATCGTTCATGTGTTTTTCTGTACAGCGTGTAACATATGGGTCTCCTACACCTGAGCCCACTGGGTGTAACAAGAGCATCTTCCAGAGCAACATACAGTTTGCACGGCGCCCAGACCAGTATTGTATTTCCAATCAGCCACAAAGTCACATCAGACATCGTATTTTTGCCGCTTCAGGTGTTAAATAATCATGCCGTGTACACCGGCCAGTCCCATAATGCATGCAGGCAATAACTATTTTCACCACCGTGCTTTAATTGGCTGCAGTTGAAAGAAAGAGATTACGCTGCTTCCGATCGCGGTGGGTGTGCGTGGTTGCCACCTCACCTGTCAACAGCATCGTGCGGAGTTGAATCTGCACGCGCCACCTTGACGAGGCCGAGGCCTATCCAACCTCTACGAACGCGCCAATCACCTCCTGGAGACTTAACTTGCCAGATGGCAGTCTGACCAATAGGGAATATTCCATAACGTGCAATAGCCATTTAGACCCGCGGCCGACGAGCGACCGAGTTCGCTTACATCAAAAGAACCGCATACCATTTCGTTTTCGCTTCTACATATTTGCCTATTCTGTACCACGGAGCTGAGATGATACACTTTCTGTTCAAGGTTAAAATATCGTATTTTAAAAATCAAACTTGAAAAATAATATTAAATCGATTTTCGTTACTGCACCTATTTGAAATTAAACGCTCTCAGTGTACTTATAGAAATGTTGTCGGCGATTTAAGGAAATTAGGTCCCCATATATTATAGTCCATTCTCGGTTATTTCCCTACTTTTCTGAAGCCATGCTCAAGTTCTATATGAAGTTTTCAAATCTGTTAAGTTTAAAGACAATAAAGCCTGTAAAAAATCATTTATCGATGGATTTACTTTCGGAGGACAAGTTGTTGGCTGAGTTTGAGCCCCGGATAAGCCAAGGGTGTACTTGCAGTTTCTCTAAGGCATCTCCGGAACACGATGTTACGGGTTTGAATCTCAGGAAAATCTTGTAAAGTGTCTGCCATTGTGATACTGAAATTTGAGCTAGCTTAAGATTGCAAATTGTTTCCCGATTATGTGTGCCATAATTACCATAAAAAGAGAAAATATTTTCCTCTTTTCATAAATATGTTTTCGTGCATCTAGCCTGATATTTCCATCCGACCAATAACACATAGCTCTTTCAGTTTCATAACGCCAATGTAAAATATTTTATCACTCGAAATTTGTGTAGCCAAGTCATGCGTGGTTCGTTCCTGTGTGCGATTTCGTACGTAATATCTCATACACTGTCTTATAAAAAATATCCGAACACCGATGCGAAACTGTCGTATAGAGGAGGAAATCCATTATGGAAGGACAACAGGATATGGCTCGGCCCGTAGTAAAACCATTTGTAGCAGCCAGCAGGACATCGACCGACCATGCCTTAACCAGTTGCAATGAAAAATGCATTCGAAGAGTAGGTTTTGTTAGTGGCTGAAGTTTGTGCAGAGGGATAGGAATGTGAAGAAACAAGGAAGTGCCATAAACACACTGTTACAAGCTCGCTTCTCTTCATTGCTCCCCCTGCCCCGGACTGCTCGCGAGAGTGAAGGAATGTTTGAACGTCAGGCGAGCGATAATCCAAGGCGTTCCGCCGCGATAAGTCCGTCGCACCTCGCCTGCTACTGACCTTGGGTGGATTGAATTTCTGCGGTTGTCTGAAATGATTGTCTGGTTCATTGGCCTCACCTCTCTCAATGCGACTCGGGGTGCGGGGAACCTTCCAGAACGGGTCAAGTGAGACTGTTTAAGCTGCGACGGGAGTCCGAGCCGACAGTTACTGAGAGTTGAGACTTCAGAGGATTGCGTGACCCTAAGCGATGGGTGTGCGAGGACCAACGAAGCTAAGAGCCAGCATAGCGACGTGTGGCGACTACAGAGTCCAGCGGGAGTGAAGCCTGAGGACTGCGAGCATCTCGGTACAGTGAAGAGTGCGACTGACGGGCGGGACTACTGAACTGGATGCGTGAGTGACAGACACGTGGAATGATGACAATATACAGACAGAATATGTGTAAATAAAGACTGTGGATTAAGTGACTAACCAACATAGACACATCGACAAGGACTTTTATTAGAACTGACATATAAATTAAATATTGCGCTCACTAAGAATAAAAATTATAATTTTGGATATATCTATATATTTAAATGCTGTATATAATATCTGTATACATTTTTTTTTTTAACCAAATTTAGTAATTTTATTTTTATGAACATTTCCATCTCTCACGAACTTGAATATGCCCCTCTGGCGTCTTGTAACAATACACTCTGGGCACAATAAATATTCAAACCAAGTTTGGCAAACTTATCGACATGCGTCTGTTGTCAAATGTAAGACGTTCGTCTGTGCTCGTTATGATATACATCTGTTCATTATCACACAAGAAAAAACTTGTTGCAAGAGTGCTCAACTTCACATCCACCTGAGTCACAGGCGTGCTGGTCGTTCGAGACGAATGGATCTAGTTGTTTGAGAAGTATTCCGGCCGTTCTATACATGCACTGGGCTATGCAGAGATTAGCCGACCGTTACTAGTGGGTTACATCACATTGTACATAGAAAAAAAAGTATAATGTCGCAACAAAATAATTAATATTGAGACACCTGTTTAAATGTTGATGATGTGGTGAAATCAATAATGTTGTGGCATAGTTAATAATGTCAACTATTTACAATTTACTATAATGCAAAGATAATATTGAAGTGTTAACGTTAATAAAGCCTCTAAGTAATGTTGCCGCAACTAAATGTTGCATTACGCAAAAAGTAAGAGTAAGAACAAAATATTTGTGTTGCTACGATATTAAAGTAAAGTCCAGCCAACAGATGTTTATACCGATTTGACGTTGTAAATTTAGGATACTACTGAACAGCGATAACCTCGTAAAATGAAACCACTATATTTATTTAAAGCGTAGTATAAGAACTTAATGTAGCTTAGGCCAGATCTCAAGTCTTGCAAAGCTGTTTGTGACCCAGTATGCATATATTTCTAGAACATAAAGTACTTACACATAACGAAACAGAGTTGCGGTTTGTCGTTGTATTATTTGCAATACCCGCAATATGAAACGTGTTCAGAAATGTTAAAGTAGAGAAGTTGGAACGTCGTTATGTTTCATAAAGTGGAGAATGTGAAGCACTCTAGGCGCGGGCTGGATTCCTCTCCCGTGCGTCACTTTTTTCTTGTTGGTAATATTTATTTTTGTGACAAAATAAGCGTACTTAATTTACTTAAGATCTAATTTTTTATTTAAAGCAAAGAAAATTCAAGACAATTTGTAACACAAATGTTGATATCAATCCTACACAAAACTGGTTTTACCGCAAAATAAAAACACCATCTTAATGTTGACAGTACAGTAAGGAGGGTGTCGCTAGTAGGCCACCTGAGTTATACAGGGTGGTGGACAGTAGTTCATATAGTTAAATTCTTTAGGTGCAGACTAAGGGCACCTGAGGTTGTTGCTTTAAGGGTAAACAAATACTCCTATTCTCCGTTATTTAACACACCAGGATTTTAATGATCAGGTCACATAGTTATTACACACACTGGCGAGACTGAGCCCCCCTCTAGTCGTAAGCCTGAAGGGCTGGTGGGCAGAATACTATGCGTCGGGGAAGGTTGTTGAAGGGAGACGTTTCTCTACTTATCTATGACTGCGGCTTTTGGTGAGTTGTCTTCGTTGGTAGCTGAGGCATAGTGAGTTGGGTGGCCCTGGTTCGGGCCCTCGTACTGGCTCTCGATGATGTGCTGTACTAAGTTGGCTTTTTCCTGCGGTTTTGACGGTCTCTCTCTGAAGTCCGCGATTAGGGTTCTCCCGTGACTTCTACTTTCCCTGCGATCCCGGCTGGCGTTCCTGGTTGGAGAGTTCGTCCTCCTCGGCCTTCTTCCGGCTATCGCGTTTCTGTCTGCATTCCTAACCGCGGAAACTGCCACTGCGTTTTCGGAAAAGAACCCATAAGTTCTCGGTAATTTTACTGGGTTTGTCTCGGGAATTTACACATGAAGTTTCGGGCGCCACTCTGACTGAGGCTACCACTCGTTTCCGGAAATTTACTCATATTCTCGGCACTGTTCTCGTCACACGATTGTTTACTCCCGTTTCGGTTTCTCCCGTTTCGGTTGCATCTATCTCGTCTCGCGGCTGTACCGCCGAACAAGTCCCGTCTCGGGTCCCGTCACGACTGACGACAACTGAATGATCGCTCGCGACTCAATGATCACGAACCTTGGCTGCTCCCGAATTTAACCCATCTCCCGATATATTCAAATTGGCAGTCAACAGATTGTGTCAAGAGAAACAGGGACTTCCCTCATGTAACTCGCACGTTTTTTTGTATAGGATTTAGTGTATCCTCAGCGGCTCGTGCGCTCCAACTATAGGTGGAGGGAGGGGTGCGGCAAGCGTCTCGGGGGTTCCGGGCAGCTATTTCGGCACTTATCTCAGCGGGGGTTACCCTGTTTCCTTCGCCGAGGGCTTATATCAGCTAATTTTCGGGACTTTCCCTGTTTTTCTCGCTTCGGTTCATCCCCTGCGTATTTTTATATATCGGGTCTTCCCCGAGGATTATTTCTCAGGGTGTGAATACAGCGCAATTCCTATCCCTGTGCACTCGCCACGCGTCAAGGTAACATTGTTACATTAACAGCAACATTAGCTACTGATGACTTACATATAACAAAAAATTGCTGTATTAGTAACGTTAACATTGTTGGCGCAATGTTAGACTTTTTACTGTGTAATCTACGCAAAGTGATACGTGATGTGCCGGCCGTTATTAACCGGTATCCTTCTCTAGCGTCTCTTAGATATATACCGCAGGTAAGACTGTCACATGTGTGTCAGAACGCCGCCGGAGGAATGGCCGACCATTCTTCCTGAAGCGCTGCAGCATGATGTGTGTCGTTGGGGTTTGGCACGCAGTTCATTCTACGGTGATTGAGGTCGGGACTCTGGGATAGCCAGTGTGTTTCCGGAATCCTATTATCCACAAACTACTCGCGAACAAAATGTGCTTTATGGCAGGGAGCACTGTCATGCTGAAACNTGATCCCTCTCTCCCGCCTAGTGGGAGGCCGGGGTGCGGGATGGCCCTGTGGCTAAGAGCGCCTCGTTAAAAAATAAAAGCACGACTTGTCGTGATTACCAGTTACCTGTAGCCCCATGGTAGTGCAAGAGTGGCATGTCTTTTTTCCATGAAAACATTACCATGCTCTCATTCCACCTCCGCCGAATTTCACCGTGGGCACAATACAGGCCGGCACGTAGCGTTCACCCGATATTCGCCACACCCAAACCCCCCTTATCGGATTGCCACGCGGTGTAGCGTGATTCGTCACTTCGAATAACCCGTCTCCGGGCGTCCACATGCCAGTTTATTGGACACGTGCCTCAGCTTTATTCCCAGTCCTCGTGAATCCCGGCGCTCAGTCCTGGCGCTTGCTTCACAATTAGGGGCGATGCGTAATTTGTGGGTTATGGTATCGCAGGAAAATTTCGCTAATTCATTTTTGGGCAAACTAGACTTCGAACAAATGCACATTTTCAGTGTGTTTGCAATTGAATCAAAGTTTTTTTTTTAACACGCTCAGTTAAACCTCGAGCCAATAACCGGCATACACAGGAAGAAGCACTGAATCCCGTGTCACGTGGTCTGAGGTAGAACCGGCTGCACACTGGAGTAGCAGCAGCCAATGAACCGAAAGCCGAGGCTCGATAATACACGTAGAGTCTACCCCAGGGGTACTCAAACTGCGGCCCGTGGGCCAATTCTTTGTGGCCCGCGCTCGCCCGCTTCAGTAGATACAAGTTACCAAATTCTTATTTTTAGGGTGTGTGTTACAAAAATAATTAAAAAAGCAATACATAATACGAATTTATTAAAAGTTAAAGTCACTGATGAAACTAGACGATATTTTCCATTATTTTATCAGTCATGCGACTTCTGTACATATTTTTTGATGTACTACATCCGCCCGCCATCACCGTATCGAACGAATAAACTTTGCTGAACGTTCTGCTATGTGCTGACACTGAATTTTAAATGTCATCGAATTACCTACCTACTTTTAGTTCACATATATTATGATGTCAAGTGTCGTGAGTGCGGCCCGCGGCGGGCTTAGTTTTTTTTAATATGGCACCCTAAAAAAATATATCCGAGTACCACTGGTCTAGCACATAGGTCGTTGACAACGCGAAATTTTCCTCTCTGTAGATATCACACGGTGAGATGCGATGTTCCCGTACTACCTTCTCCAGTGCGCACCGGTCTTTGTCGTTCCACACACGTGGCCTATCCGGCTGTGCTTTGTCGTGGTTGCGCCCTCCCGTTCCCATTTCACAATAACATCCCCCGACGGTCGACTCGGGCAACTTGAGAAGGCCGGAAATGGCCATGCTGAACCGCATACTGATGAAGCATCCAATAACTACGCACCGATCGAAGTCCCTGAGCTCCCTTGCTCCGCCCGTTCTGCCGGTATCGCGTAGTACCGACCCGCGTCGAGCTCTGTGCCTCATATTACAACGGCAGCGGCGACGTCTAGGCGCAAGTTTGAATTTACAGAGGGGTGTGTGGATACTTTTGATCAAATTGTGTGTATCCCGAAAATAATCAAAGTTAAAAAAAAAAAATATATATATGTATGTATTCTAAAATATTTAAGGCACTGTTGCTCTTAACAAGCGTTATTTCATTTTACCTCTAAGGATAATGTGTTGTCACAATTTTTTTTAGGTGTTAGTATTGCATAAATATGAGACCAAATATATGCTTAAAATTGTCAATCAATAGATTACGTTACTGTTTTCAGTTTATAATCATTATTGTGGCGCGTTCTTCTAGCGTGATTTTTTGGCAGTTTTAGTGTAATTCTGTTATAAAATATTTCAGTGAAATGTACGTATTTTCCACATAAGGAATGTCTGGCGTTAATCCTGAGTGCGTTGTCGCTATGCGGCATAAAAACCAGAAGGGTTCCTGAGCCACGTGAGGTTTAAATAAGGTTGTAGGTGATGTGGTAAGGAAGTGTTCTGCTAAGGAGCAGCGTGGTGTGTGCGTTTTTGCAGGCGTGGGCACGGAGGAGTTCTTGGGCAGGCTGGGCGAGCAGCTGATACTCACCGCCTGCGGAGACAGCCTGGTGGAGCGCGCCTTCCGCAGTCTCGGCGGCAACATCAAGGTCAGTTATTCTTAATCACGACATATCTCGAGCTTTCCTGCCGTACATTTCGACCGCAAATTCAGCAGCCAACGTCATGAGTACATTTTTCTGTTTTCTGCACTGAAAATGTTGGTATCATACATTCGCGGTTTCTTGGCACTTTTTGAATCTAACCTATGAAATACCACCCCACGTATAATGTGTGTGGTTGTTCCCTTAATATGATACGTATGAGAAGTGTTTTATAATAGTTATGTGTTCATAAAAATACCATATTTTTCGTTAAATTGAACATTTACTTATATTTTATCTGATTATTATAATATTCCATTCATAATTAATATAAATAAAACAAAGAGAAAACGAGTGTTTTGCTAAGGCCTAGTAAGAAATAGTTCTTATGCAAAATATTATTACACTTCAGTGTGCACGAACGTGTGAGACCTTGTTAAGCTTGGTTTGCATGAGGCGGAGGAATATTCAGAACGTAGAATTTTGGCAGGGCTTCAGAAAAGTTGGAAGTAATCGTAATTGGACTATAAACAGCGATAATTTGTCCACGAGATCCACGTATTGTCATCATAGATTAGCACAATAAAAATTAAAACAGCCATCGGCTTGAACCAGCGGCGAAGTGAAAATAGCTCTCTGAAGCAAATACAGTTAGTTGCGTCAAGGATAAAGTTAGCATTACTCAGGATAGTTAGGTTGGAATATGTGAACAATGATTTCTGTGCGGAAATAGTAATCCTGCACGTGGGAGTAATAATTTTGGTAAATAGCTTTGCGTAATATTTTGTAAAACAGCTTTTGCAGTTGCCTGGCTTTGTGGATTGACTACGTGTCTAAGGCATAATTTTTACTGAATGACATAACAAAATAACCGTTTTTGGAGATTTAACGAATGATACCGAAAATAATTTAATTTATCAATTTTAAAATATATTGGTAAAGCAAATTTAATAATCAATGTATAAATAACAACATTAAATATATTATGGTTTTTTATATGCATGTACAACCCTCTCANGCAAATTTAATAATCAATGTATAAATAACAACATTAAATATATTATGGTTTTTTATATGCATGTACAACCCTCTCAACATTATTTGTTAAAAATAATTTAATTCCTTTACTTGGTCAGAATTAGCCTACTTTCTTCCGTTTTATAAAAAATGAAAAATGCTACATATACCTATTAATATGAAAATTATTAATTCTTATTATGCTTAAAATTTTATTTTACTTCTATACGGAGCGGTAATCCGGAGAGATACATACAACCACGCATATCTCCATAGTTGGCATCTTTGTTTTTTAAGATGTAATCCGTGGATGACAAGGGAGGTCAAACGACCCGTGAAATAGCCGCACGAGGTCACGTCGGTGGCTTCAGATTCTTGACTGGCGCGTAGATTGCTCCCTCGAGGGCACCGATGTGTTCAATCGACCTGCAATCGAGAAATCGCTTCAGCCATTACGGCCCGATTACCAGAATCCTCACATTCCGGCTAGCGGCATCTGGTCCCACGCCGCGGTTTCTTCACACTTATCTAAATAAAACCTTTTAAACATCACCCTATGAATGACGTACTTCGGTGTTTCAAAAATAGATCATGTATCACAAGCGTTTTATACTTNCTTTTAAACATCACCCTATGAATGACGTACTTCGGTGTTTCAAAAATAGATCATGTATCACAAGCGTTTTATACTTTGTGTGTACATAAAATATATATTTTTTGTTAAATTGAAGTTTTAATTATATTCTATCTGATTATTATAATATTTCNTTGTGTGTACATAAAATATATATTTTTTGTTAAATTGAAGTTTTAATTATATTCTATCTGATTATTATAATATTTCATTTATAATTAAAATGAATAAAAACAGAGGGGAAAAGGTCGTGTTGGTAATGCCTAGTAAGAAATTGTTCTTATGCAAAATATTATTACAATGACTGCGCACGAATGCGGTGCTGTCTCGTTGGTGTAATTTTCAAATACTCGGTTAAGCTCTGTTTGCATGAGGTGGAGAATTGCCCTGGAAGAAGACCTTTAGCAGGGCTTCAGAAAAGTTATAAGTAACCGTAAATGGACTATAAGCCTACAAATGTTGAAACACACTGACGTTAAGATGTAGAGGTTATTAGCTACTAAGGCAAACTACCTATTAAGTGTTTAGCCATAAGCACTTAACCCCNTGACGTTAAGATGTAGAGGTTATTAGCTACTAAGGCAAACTACCTATTAAGTGTTTAGCCATAAGCACTTAACCCCGTAGGCGTTGAGACACTCATGTATTTGAAATTACCAGTGTTCAGACCCAAAGGCATTTAACTAATAAGGCATTTAGTTCCATAAGTACTTGGTCCCACGGTTATTTAGCAGAGAAATCACAACTACACAGGCATTTAGAACCACAAGCATTTAGCTTGGTAGGTATCTGTCCCGAAAAGTACGTAGTGTGCAGCTTATAGGTTGTTAACTGTAAACTGAGCTCTTTTGAAAGCCCTGCTTAAGATGGTCTTGTTTGCAAATTGTATATTATTCCATCCTATTTTAAATTAACATTCCCATGGGCCTGATCATTTTATTCTTGCGCCGAGCACGTAAAACTAACACACACACATACATACATACATACAAACATACATACACATATACACACATACATACACACACATTAATACACACACACATACATGCACATACATACATACAAATATTTGCTGATGTTTACACGCATAGGAATGTAGAAAAAAAATACGCTAAATAATTTTACTATTCACAAATGTTTACTTACCTTTTAAAATTCAACGTTAAGACAAGGAATTACTTTCCCTTCGTCGTTACCAACTTCACTGAGCACATACTACTCTCTGTGTGCCTGTTAAAATACATTCCAGAGGTTTATTTCGAAAGTGCTTCATAAACCNCACTGAGCACATACTACTCTCTGTGTGCCTGTTAAAATACATTCCAGAGGTTTATTTCGAAAGTGCTTCATAAACCGTGAACATCCTATAAAATTTCGTCTCCCAGAAACAGTTTTCTTGGTAACGAGTAAAAAATGTGGTTTCCCATTCGAGGAGAGCACAAAATACATTTCCCTTCGATTTTACAAAAATCGCTGTCTCGTACAATATTGTTGATTCCTCTAACTCCCGCTAATTTATGTATACTTTTTTAAGTTATCTTCTTTACGGCATTAAAGTTTCTGGCGTCTCACATCTGCGTAGGTGGTCTGTATTCTGAAAGATACCGAGCTTGCGTGGCTATGCAGTGGCGCGGCTCGTCATCAGGAGCTCTAAGGTTCCAGCTCTGCCGGCTACACCTAACTATGGTTTCTTATCGAGTAGTTCCCTAGCTATATTAGCACTCTAAGATACTATCTGAAAGTTAAGGCCCCCGTCTACCTGGAACATTTTCCCACGTTTAAGCCGAGAAGCGCGGGAGCGATAAGGGTGACACTGCCACGCGCATCAAGTACGCCATCGCCGCTAAGCGCAAGGCTCTGAACTGGCGTGCAGTGTTCTCGTCGTGCTGCGTGTACCTATGGGACTTTCAGCGGTGACCATATTATTTTATTAGTGGGAAGTCTTTAGGAAGGTTCAGTGCAGGCCCCTATAGTAGTTTTGTATGTATCTGATGCGTGCATTTTGAGCTACAGCGCCTTGGAAACGCCGTTTTTTTTAGCGGTTTTGGAGTACTCTGAAATGATGTTTCTAACGTACGTGATATTTTGAAAGTACTTAACAGCTCTCGTCTGAAGTGTGTGTTCTTTTCGTAGATCAGCACGTTGGACGCACGCTTAATAGTTTCGTTTTAAAACGTCTATTTGGAACACTCTGCAACGCAGTTCAAGCGCCAGGTAGACGGGCGCCTTAACAACACCAGCGTGTACGCATATCGAGAAAGAGCAAGTGGAGAAGTTTCTTCCCACGCATATATAGTGGCTTTCCTACGTTTTCTCGGGAAACATTCAGATGCGTGGGGGAAATTTTCAACTTTGCGTAGAAGGTGGCGACGCTAAACATTCCTATATTTGCAGCCTGATGTGTGTCACTACTCCTAAACAGCGTGCATCGGCTCTCAAGACCCCAAATCTATTCACTCACGTCACTCACTATACAGTATGGGAGTTAAAAACATCGACTGCAATTTAGGACGTTTACTGGAACATTTTTTTTTACATTGTACGCTACTGTGTATATTCTCAACTCTTAATATTTTACATTAACATTTAATTAAATCACTGTATTTTTAAGCTAATCATATTTAATATTTTGCAACTTATTTTTTGCACACAATTAACTCATAGAGTTCCAGCTGCTGTGCTTGAAGTTCTGGTAGGTCGATTTATGCATAAATACGTACGTAATACGTACGTAGTGCGTATTACCGTAGAGGGCGCAGGCAAAGTTATACTATAAGATACATTTTGTATCCGCGTAAGAGACAGAACTTCGCCTGTGGATGCACTACTAGCATCTTGCTCAACAACATTTCTCTGTTGAAGTACACTTCATGAATTGAACTTGCAAAACCTCTCCGTCAATTTGCTTTAGTTCATTCATGGTTACTTACAACTTTTCTGAAGCCCTGCAAAAGTTCTACTTTCAGGCTATTCTTCCGCCTCATATTAAGAAAGCTTAACTAAGAAGTGAGGGCCACGGTGGCTTAGTGGTTAGACTGATCGCCTCCCACCAAGGCGAACCGGGTTCGATACCCGGCCGGGTCACTACCGGATTTTCGCAAGTGGGAATAGTGCCAGACGATGCCGCTGGTCGGCGTGTTTCCTCTGGGATCTATCGTTACCCCCACCCTTTCATTCCGGCGCTGCTCCATTCTCATCTCATTTCACCCTCATGGGCTCTCAAGACCTCGTTGTTAAAAGCCGCCCAAATCTCTCAACTATCTCCACTTAACTAAGTGTAGAAAAATACATCAAAGAGATAACGCACCGCATTCGTAGGCACTCACTTTAATAATATTTTAAGTAAGATATATTTCTTACTAGGCATTACCAACACAACTAATTTCTGCCTGTTTTCATTCATGTTAATTATAAACTAATTATTTTAATTTACATTTTAAATGTGTGTAAATGTTTAATTTAACAGAAAATTAATTTTGGTTTAATAAACACTTTTGATGAATGTCGTATTAAAGAAATAAGCAAACGAGTCCTACACCGGGTGATTTTGCAAAGGTTTGAATCAGAAAGCATAAATGAAACTGTGAATAGGTTATAGTTAGTTCTCTAAATTCCCGCTTTTTAGAGTGACAATGAAAAGAAAATAGTTTACTTTTGGTATACGGGTGTTTCACCTGGTAGAAAAAATTATGTACTGTAGGGTAATTTGAACATGAATAAAAATTTTGTGAGTGTAATAGGTAAGTGTGTATCGTTGGACGCTACAGTTACACCGCTATACGTTAAATTGACACTGTTAGCTCAGAGGTGGAACACGAGACTCAGTAAAATGGACGCCGATTAATTAAAAAATAAGTTCAAGTTCCAGAGTGTTTTGTTCTATACTTTATTTATCATTTAGTGACACAGTTCACATACGAAATTCCGGTATGCAAAGTACGAACCGTTNTTTTGTTCTATACTTTATTTATCATTTAGTGACACAGTTCACATACGAAATTCCGGTATGCAAAGTACGAACCGTTCACAGATAAATATACAAGTGCAGAACAGCGCCACCGTCGTGTACAGATTATTCATGTCTCAAAACTTGCATCGTAAGACGAAGTTACGAAGGCAGGAGGGATGTTCGTTCCCTCCTGGCACCCTAACGACCTCCTACACCGGCGGAAATAATTTGATAGAATTATTTAGGTTAAGCCGAAAAGAAATGTAGTGATAAAAGATTTAACGGTCNAATTTGATAGAATTATTTAGGTTAAGCCGAAAAGAAATGTAGTGATAAAAGATTTAACGGTCGCGGGTGCTTGCCAGTGTGGGTGAAGTTCTTCACGCCCGATGCGTTTTTTCCGACGGTTGGTTCCTTTTTCTTTTTTAGGCGATAGACACCCCGAGTATTTATTATGCAGGCCTATCGCACCCTTCTCCTAAGATAAGGGCACGGCATCCGACATTAGCCAGCAGCGTCATCCATAACTGCGCTGTGTCACGCTTAACTGCACCGCCAACATACAGATAAAATAACTTCTCGTATAAAATTTGTGCGACGCAGCCTGAAAGTTTCTAAATAATGCTGACGCTTAATAAAAACTCCAACTTTCAAAACGAAACTGTAAACAGACGCCTGATAAACGTAAACAGCAAACGTCCGCCCGATAAACTATCACGGGAAACGGACCACCACGGCTTTGATTTTGAAACCAATAAAAATATTACGAAGCTTTCCAAAGCTAAAGAAAAACGAACGAAATTGAACCACGTGTCCCGAAAATTAAGAATACTGCATCATTACAAGTGTTACCACTTACCTATTATGCTCGTTCGATACGCTGAAGTGTGAAGTAAAATGTTATTTGCATTCAAGTAACGTACCAAATTATTAAGTTTCTTTTAATGCTTGAAGATTTGAAGTTTTACTTATTGTTTCACGCGGCTTCTGCAAACTTTTGTTTTTTTGACGAAATGGGTCTAAGAGGAATCCCTAATAAACGGTATTATACCCCTCTATGCCACATCTGGCCATATGGAAGTATTGTGATGGCNGTCTAAGAGGAATCCCTAATAAACGGTATTATACCCCTCTATGCCACATCTGGCCATATGGAAGTATTGTGATGGAGATGGAAAATAGCATTAGCTAGCTTCCTGTGTGTTCGGTTTCTTCAGAATTTCAAGCGGTGACTACAGAGTATTAAAAAATAGCAATCAGTTCAGAAAAGATACAGCATTGTAGCTTGTCGCTACGGTTTAAAACACTGTCTACAGAAGAATAAACATCGTAAACAGGAGGTTAACTTAACATCGTTTTTTGTTGACTTGGATTCTTTTCAACGATCAAGTTTATGTTTCAATACCCAGATTTTTTAAAGGGCAACAAAGTATCGACTTTAATTCCTGCCTGAAAGAAAAAAAATCTTGCACTGAAATATTTTAGATTTTTTAAAAAATAGAGTAGAGAACACGGTTTACAATAAGACCCATATGACAACCAGGGGAGCCTATTATGTGGCATGAATATCCTAACTGCTGCAAAGACGATAATATTGTGATTATAGGGGCGAAAGAACGCATCGTGCAGCCTTCGGAATTGTTCGTTTGCGAAACCTAAAGCTATAGAACGGAATGTAGAGAAATTCCGCAATTCGTATGTGCATAGTTTTTTTTTGTTTTTTTTTTCTAGTCATTATGGAGCGTCATTAGAATGATTATGCCTGATTTGGCGCAAAGGGCTGGGGGCTCTGAGCGTCGGAGCTGTTCATGCTTTGTCATTCTGGTCTACCGGCGGCCATATTGCCTCTCATGTTGGATTTATATTACCTTGACCCCGAAAACCTTTGACCTTGAAAAGAAAATTTTTTTTTCCCAAAAATTAAAAAAATGTATATTAAAAAAATAATTTAAAACTTATTACATTTTTTAATAAATCAATACAAATTTATTAAAAATTTTATTTATAAACTTATAAAATAAATATTTTCAAAGTTTAGCTGAGAACGGACGGTGAACCAGAGCCGAACGGCTGTCATGTTGTAACATCATCCAACCGCCATGTTGGATCTTGGTGACCTTACAATTTGACCTTGACCACATTACCATGACTTTAAATGACCTTGCACCCAAAAATTAGCAAAATTGTTTTAAAAATTCTCCGAAAAATTATGAAAACTGCTAATAATTATTTTTTAAATAAATTTTTTTATTTGAGTATCAAATGTTTCGGCTTAAAGAATGGAACCGACCCATTATGTTATGACTTCACTCAACCGTCATGTTGGACCCAGGCAACCTTGACCTTGACCCATGACCTTTACCCTATAAACGTGACTTTGGATGACCTTGAAAATAAAAACTCTAAAAAATGTAAAAATTGAATAGATTCATAAAAGTCGGCGTCATATTACATTACTGACTACTACCACCATCTTGGATCCAGGTGACCTTGACATTTGACCTTAACCTGGTTACCTTTGACCTTGAACCCATAAATTCGTCAAAAACCCAAAAATACCTGTGCATTTGTAAAAAAATTAGTAATAAATAATATTATAAATTATTATTTTTTTCCAACTTACATTTCCAGAGGTTTCCCACATCAATACTTCCAGTAAACGACTGACCCCACTCCAATAAATCACATTCCATTGTCATTCCCCACCTCTACCGCTCACCTTTGCTCATTCTGTCAAATGCACTCCGTCCGCCATTTTTTTTTCATTTGTAATTTGTTTACTTTTCAACACCTAGGTGTCACTGATGACTTCGACCAACATGTTAGATCTGGATAACCTTTCCCATGACCTCACATCAGTGACCTTGACCCCATGCCCATGACTTTGAAAACCCAAACAATACAAAAATTCTAAAAATTTACTTTAAGAAATTATTTACACACTTGTTATTTTTCATCAAACTTTCCATTAATCGTTCCATCAATTCTTTGAAATATTTCCATAAATAATCAATCAATATTCAATCCATGGATTTGTCATCTGTCTCTATCCATACATATTAAAAAAATTATATTCACCAACTGTCTCCAAAATTTGTACATGTCGACAGAATTAATGTTTTTTATGCAGTCAACTATTCATGCATTTTTGTACTTAAGTGTTTATTATCATTCTATATGCAGATATTTCCATTAATAGTCGAGTGCGCATAACCCCACTTTAAAGTTGTGAGGGATAAAAGGACGTAACACAAAAAAATAAAGAAAAACTATTGTTTCATAATAATAATTTCTTATTTTTTGTAATTACAATTTCAGAAGAAAGCAGTTCATCACATCGTNATCATAGCCCCACTTTAAAGTTGTGAGGGATAAAAGGACGTAACACAAAAAAATAAAGAAAAAACTATTGTTTCATAATAATAATTTCTTATTTTTTGTAATTACAATTTCAGTAGAAAGCAGTTCATCACATCGNAAAAACTATTGTTTCATAATAATAATTTCTTATTTTTTGTAATTACAATTTCAGAAGAAAGCAGTTCATCACATCGTCCGATATATCCCCGTTCATTCAGTTTACTAATGATTGAAGATATTTTAACAATTAGTGGCAAATACCCTCGTATTTGAAGGTCAATTAAATAACTGAGTCTATCAACAAGTTCATTCGTGTCTTCGGGAAATAGGTAGCGAGTATTCTCGGCGTCTTCTGCTTTCTTAATTTCGTTTGTTGCAGCAAATGTGTTGGAGGGGTGTGTCAATGAATCGAGAAAATAGCCATCATCGTCTTCAGCACTATCGCTGTCTTCATGTTCGTTTTCATCAATGCTCTTTTCATAGTCATCTTCAACTCCTGTTTTGTATTCTATATTAAATTTGATTTTCTTTGTGGCAGGAGTTGTATGCTCATCAGTATTTNATCTTCAACTCCTGTTTTGTATTCTATATTAAATTTGATTTTCTTTGTGGCAGGAGTTGTATGCTCATCAGTATTAAGAGCCGACGACCGTTTATTTTTAAGTTCGTCGACTTCACGCGAATTTCTTGCAAGTGTAAATTCCTCACAAACCGNAGAGCCGACGACCGTTTATTTTTAAGTTCGTCGACTTCACGCGAATTTCTTGCAAGTGTACATTCCTCACAAACCGACTCTACTGCGCCGATTCCGTGTTTAGCATGAACTGTATCATCATAACCGCATGTCGAATCGGTACCCATCGATGCAGCAAGAGGTATTTCTGGCAGCACTTACCGACTCCCAGTAGACGAATCCTTGCAGATCTCGGTATGTTCTTTCATGGTATCGTATTGCCCAAACTGCATGGGACCAATGTAATGCTTCATCGCGCGAAAAGTGCTCTTCGTACAGGCCGTTCTCTCATGCCGACGAGAATTTTGACTATAGGTGAAAACTCGATTGCAGAATCGGCATTGGCGACAACCAGTTAACGATGATGTAGTTCGCGGCTCCATGGTCGTCGAGGTGAAAGGCAGGCCTTCGTATTCACAAGAGACTAGCTTCTGTCCCCAAAAGGCCTTCCTCCATAAAATGTATATGTAAAAAAGTATAGAAGCACACTGAGAAAACTCACGTACTCGTTCGCCCCAGAAGCAGTAAAAAGAACCGCATTTATGTAGATAAAAATGACAGTTTTATACTTGTGTTATTATAAAATNTCGCCCCAGAAGCAGTAAAAAGAACCGCATTTATGTAGATAAAAATGACAGTTTTATACTTGTGTTATTATAAAATTACCTTATTTTTAGTTGACTTGAACTATTTACATATGTTCTATCTTTGAAAATTAATATTTTACCTATAATTAGTATGAATGAAAGCAGGGAGGAAATATTTTTGTTCGTAACTCTAGAAAGAAATAGTTCTTATCCAAAGTAATATAACATTAATGCGCACGAATCTAGTGCGTTGTCCGTTTGGTGTAATTTTCTGTACTTGGTTAAACTTTGTTTGCATAATGCGGAGGAATATCCAAGAAGTACAGTCTGAGGAGGGCTTCAGAAAAGTTGGAAGTAACGGTGAACAGCCCACAGAATAGTTACGAACATGCACGTATCGCACCGAAATTTAACAAGGGCTAAAAAATATTTGAATTAAGCACGGGTTGGNCCGAAATTTAACAAGGGCTAAAAAATATTTGAATTAAGCACGGGTTGGCTTTACCCTAAAAAAAAGGGATGGAAAAAATGTCACGGAATGTTTTGTCAAAATACCTGGCCGAAGCTCGAGTTGGGAACAAGCCAGTGGGGTTTCTTGTTTATCGGAAATGAATGCTGATTGGAGGATTCATCAATTGCCGCAGAGAACGTACGTGGCTATTGCTTCGTTAGCGCGCGCACACAGAGAGAAAGTCGCTAACTCGTTTAGCAGCGGGAATAGGTTTTTGCATTCGCACTACTTCTGTCGCTGTACCATAGTTCATTAGACACGTCTGGGGAGATACAGACTCAATAATAATCTCCGGTTAAAGATGGGGTAGACCGAACTCTGGCTGCACACAACCAATCACCGTCTCCCAACATTGACTATTTATTTAGTAAACAAGTGATTTGAAATGTTTGTATACTTCCTCTAGCCTATATATAGTGCATATTCCTTAAATTAAAGTTGGTAAAAATGTTTTGTTCATATAAAAGTGGTTTACTTTTGAAAATTAAGATATAAACTAACACGTTGATTGGTGTTGACCATGTGCACTGTAAAACTTTTTTTGTACTTTTGCGAAAAAAAAGTTTTGAAACTAGTTGCCAAATATATTCTAGGTACCACCACAATAAAATCTATGTAAACTTTGCCAGAAACTGCTTGCTAGTTTTACGGGATATATTCAGTATTTGTACAAAAATATACTGTAACCTACCGACGGATATTCTGTAGAATTACAACATGTGCAGTAATTCTCAATTTATTTTCCTGAAAAATCACAGAGCTATTATTTGGACTTCTGCAAAGTAATTTGTCTGCTTGATGTCACACATTAGTTTTTTAGGGCATGGAAGTTACACGTCAGTCTCCACTGCACGGAATGCATTTTACACGGGCGTGTAGGGCATGTCCCATTCCATTCACGATTTTGAAATTTCCCACTGGAGTGACGAGAATCGTATCCGGAACCTCTGCGTTAGTAGCAAGTACACTGTCCACTACGCCACAGATGCATCCATACACGGTGCTACATTTTCAATAAATTAATCTTTTGTTGATAAGCGGTATTTTAATCTTCAAAAGATAACAAGTGTTCACCGAGAACGCAGTGGAACTGTAATTAGTTTTACACTTAATTACAAGGAGTATGTTAGTCCCGCGTAAAAAAAAAAAGACGCAACTTTGTACACACATTTAGACTGCTCGTCTCCCACCTAGGAGAACCGTGCTCGATCCTGGCCGGGTCACTCCCGCATTTCCGCAAGTGGGAATCGTGCCGGACGATGCCGCTGGTCGGCGGGTTTTCCTAAGGAGTTTTCTTTACTTCCAGTTTAAAATAAAATGAGGCAATGAAAAAGTCCTTACTTTTCGTTATGTGGGTGTTATACCGCGTAGAAAAATATATTTAAAGAACTTACAATATTTCACACTTGAGCAAGATTCGAACACGAGATAGACAGTTACAAGCCCACGACTCTAACGAATCACCTACAACTCTCACGTGACTTGTGGTATAACGTTTGTATTTCTACGAGAGTCACATAAGCACCTTTTCCAGTTTCTATTGAAGTTGGTCTATATTAAGTGTGCTAAACGTTACAGGAGCCTCGGTCGATTATTATTTCAATCATTCCCTTGTTTTAAGGCGCCCGTCTACCTGGCGCTTGAACCGCATTGCAGAGTGTTCGAAATTTACGTTTTTCAACGAAACTATTAAGCGTGCGTCCAACGTGCTGATCTACGAAAAGAACACACACTTCAGACGAGAACTGTTAAGTACTTTCAAAATATCACGTACGTTAGAAACATCAATTCAGAGTACTCCAAAACCGCTAAAAACGGCCTTTCCAAGGCGCTGTAGCTCAAAATGCACGCATCAGATACATACAAAACTACTATAGGGGCCTGCACTGAACCTTCCTAAAGACTTCCCACTAATAAAATAATATGGTCACCGCTGAAAGTCCCATAGGTACACGCAGCACGACGAGAACACTGCACGCCAGTTCAGAGCCTTGCGCTTAGCGGCGATGGCGTACTTGATGCGCGTGGCAGTGTCGCCCTTATCGCTCCCTCGCTTCTCGGTCTAAACGTGGGGAAAAGTTCCAGGTAGACGGGGGCCTTAAGTTCGGCGACGTGGAGTGCCAGCCTGTCTCTCCACGCCGTCTCCGCTGCTTGCCGACATCTTGTTGCTTCCACAGCTTTCCAAATTTGCAGTGAAACGAGGAGGAAACGACGCAGACGTTCTCATTAACCGTCGAGATACACTCGAATCCGTATAAACATAGCCCTTAATAAACGTACATCTTAGCTCTGGCGTTCTAATTTCTACAGCAGATGCACGAACCAGTGNGTATAAACATAGCCCTTAATAAACGTACATCTTAGCTCTGGCGTTCTAATTTCTACAGCAGATGCACGAACCAGTGTATTTCCGACAGCGCAACGCAACTATCCATACCGAGTTTGAAATGCTTCTTCGTGAAAAGTTTGTTCTCCTCGTTTACTAATTTGCAAGTGACTGCGCCGAAAAATGGTTACATATTTCGTGATACATGATAGTATTTACATTCATGTTATAATTGAGCCAAGTTTTACATTAAAATACAGCCCAGAATTTAATATTAATTAAAGACACAAATAATGTAATTATAACTACACGACAGACAAATAAAAAGTAATAATTNGTATAAACATAGCCCTTAATAAACGTACATCTTAGCTCTGGCGTTCTAATTTCTACAGCAGATGCACGAACCAGTCTATTTCCGACAGCGCAACTATCCATACCGAGTTTGAAATGCTTCTTCGTGAAAAGTTTGTTCTCCTCGTTTACTAATTTGCAAGTGACTGCGCCGAAAAATGGTTACATATTTCGTGATACATGATAGTATTTACATTCATGTTATAATTGAGCCAAGTTTTACATTAAAATACATCCCAGAATTTAATATTAATTAAAGACACAAATAATGTAATTATAACTACACGACAGACAAATAAAAAGTAATAATTNCCCAGAATTTAATATTAATTAAAGACACAAATAATGTAATTATAACTACACGACAGACAAATAAAAAGTAATAATTAAAATACATAATTACGCTATCCTTAAATTACATGTTGAATTCAATTAAGAGTGGCATG
The DNA here is from genome assembly GCA_002778355.1 of Clitarchus hookeri. Taxonomy (NCBI): domain Eukaryota; kingdom Metazoa; phylum Arthropoda; class Insecta; order Phasmatodea; family Phasmatidae; genus Clitarchus; species Clitarchus hookeri. The sequence goes on from NQII01002954.1 coordinate 104,608, forward strand.
TGGCACATCAGTGAGTGTCCGTGACGCGCGGTGCGTCACCGTCGGTCATCGGGACGTCATCCCCAGGCGGCCATCACTGCAGCTGACTACTCACCACACAAACGCCTGTGGCTGCAGTGGTGTGTGGAACGTCGGACCTGGAGGGACGAGTGGCATGCCATTATCCGACGAATCCCGCTTCTGCTTGCAGCACTACGACGGTAGCATCCACGTCTGGCGGCACCGCGGCACACACATGGCCGAGTTCTGAATTACTCGCAGCCATACCGGCCCAGCACCTGGAGTTGTGGTACGGAATGCCATCGGATACCAGTTCCACTCGCGCTTAGTCTATACCTCCAGTATGCTGACCAGCGACGGTCGAGTCGCGGTATAGTTGCAGCCTCTTGTTATTCTCTATCTTCGAAGCGAGCATGGGGTCTGGTACCAACAAGGCAATGCGTGATGTGGCACGCATCGTCCGACGGTTCCTGGATGACCATGTCAAATTCCTTCCTTTGCCTGCGCGTTCACCGGACCTCTCGCCCATCGAAAACGCGTGGACCATGATCAGACGACGGCTGGACTGCCACAGGACACTCGCAGCCACAGCGGATGAACTTCGGGCACGCATCGAAGCAGAGCGGAGATACCCCATACGGACATGCGCGGTCTCTTCCTCTCAATTTCGCATATTATACCAGCGGTTATTGCCAGCCGTGGTGGGGACACACTGTGCTGATTTCCCTACGTTATGTAGATCATACCAAGCTGCAAGGATAATCATGCCACCTGTGTATGATGAGTTTTGTGTCCAATAAATCACGTTGTGAAAGCTCACGTCCTTCTTGTCGTTGCAGTTTTAGTGGCCAGTAGTGTGTTTCAATGAATGTTTGACTCAGTATGCTCGATCTAAGGTAGATACAACACGGCGGAAATTAAAATCTTAAATTTCAGAATACGATCATCAAAATATGCGAAGTGGAAATTTTCTAATTTTTTTCTGAGGAAAATTTGTAATGTTCCCAGTGACATATTTGTCGAGATTTTCTGAAATGGTTCTTAGTTTGGCAGATAAGTGTTAACTATTAAATTACGTTAATTTCGGCTAACTTCTACATTTGTTTGTGCATTTTACAGTGCAGTGTACAGTTGTCAAAACACTAGAAAGCACCAAATTCAGTTTGGGATCCGTTCGTACGGAATAAAATTACGTAATCAATTCGCCAGAAGTTAGTCACCACCCTGGCGATAAAACAGCTGGCCCTGAATCCAGAAGTTCAGTACACACCGTTTAAAGACGCCTGAGGGTGTATCTGAGTTCGTGAGTGAAGGTGGTCTCAATAAAAATAAAATAACTAAATTGATTTTTTAATTTATTCACACAGCTATAATTTAAAGCATTAAACTATCTCAAATATTACTCTTTTTATTTCTCAATGAGCGCAATGTTTAATGCCTATTTCAACTCTAATTAACGACCTTCTAAATACCACTGTTTGGTTATAGTCAATTAACTTAGACTCATCGCTAACACACGTTCAGTCTGTCTGTTGTCATCATTTGTAATTTCTTTAACTCACGCGATAGTCCAGCCTGCCAGTCGCACTCTTCACTGCTCTGATGCTCGTAGTCGCAGATCCTCCTCCCTCTCGTCACTTCCGGCGCAACTCGTAGCACAATCGCTCAGGCGCCCGACTTTCATAAACTCTCGGCTCGAAGGACCGACGCGCCTTTATAGACGCTGGCATTGACCTGGGAGATTCGCCGCATCCCGAGTGGCGCTGAGGGAAACTAGGGCAGTAGGCCACTATGATATTATTCAGATAAACACGGAAATTCAATCAGCTGAATGTCAGGAGCGCAGGATGCAAAATATTCACCGCAGCGCCACGCGCGGCGGCAGGCCTGTGTAAACTAATATTTGTGTTCGCCGCCGGCTCTTGGGCGACATGCGTGACCTTCACACATCTCCGCTCTCGCAATGGATGAGAGCAGCAAGCGCGTAACAATACTGCCACTGTTTTATAACTGTAATTACGATATTCATTTGCATACATGCAGATAAGTTTCTTACAGTTTAGTGACAGTTATATTATGTTATACATGAGCGATAATAGAGGAACGTAGTTGTTTAGTGGCTTTCCTTTAATAGATTGCATACGTGTAAGTAAGACAAACTGGTAAAAGAAGCTTCTTGGTATTGATTTAGTTGCGTGATGTCTTTCAGTTGTTGAAATATTCAATTATTCATGGAGAAATCATCCCGAATAGGTATTCGAAACTCACACCGTCAAGAAAGGAAGACAAATTGAGTAAGTACTCTCTTCTAAAATTCTATGAATTTGTATCTAACGAAAATATTTTCCTTGCTAGTACTGTAAATACCAATTCTGTGGTGCTTAATTATTTTGTTAAGTTTGGTGGCAATACTTCACTTCTAGTAGAAAGATCAAAGAGAATGATTAATTATGTATGAATAGGGTTCTTAGTTGCTGATCATGAGTACTGTTCCGCAGACCTTCGAGTGTTTAAAAAAGATAGCTCGAAATAGGCAAGGAGCATTATGTGGGATCTGAACAGGAATCATGAGAACGTGTCAGATGTCAGGTCTTACGAAGAGGGTGTCATGTTTTCCAGGAGGTAGCTGAAGTCGTATCCACTCAGGTGAGAGGAAAGGAAAGTGCGTGAAGATGGCAGGAGGAGTGGAAGCGACTACTCGGAAAGCGTCTCGGGTGAAAGACAAATAATGTAATATGAGAGGCGAGGCGGACTATGTCACGGGAGAGTAAAAAAATGTAGGGCGCGGTGTTGATATATCGGCAAATATCGCCTGTCATTTCAGATAGAATTCGGCGGGTGGAAGTGTGTCTGGGACTGCTTGTGTGGACGCCAGGTTAGAATATCTGTCAGGAAATAAGATATTGAGTTTGTAATTGAGAACATGTTTTGCTGGCCTGGAGCGGGAACTCACTTTGAGTGGCAGAGATTGGTAACCTATTGCTTAATGTTTTTATTCGCGTGGCAGTACGGCATTTCAACGACTTACTTCTGCTGAAGTTAAAAATGATTTATTTATTGCTATAAACTTACTCTGTAGTTGAAGTTGAGTTCAGTTTATAGATTTGGGCCGCTCTAAACGAGGTCTTGAGAGCCAATTAGAGTGAAATGAGGCGATAATGGAGCAGCACCGGATGGCAAGAGCGGGGGAAACAGGAGATCCCGAGAAAACCCGCCGACCAGCGGCATCGTCGGGCACTATTCCCACTTGAAAAAATCCGGGAGTGACCCGGCCGGATATTGAACCCGGTTTGCCTTGGTGGGAGGCGAGCAGTCTAACCGCTTAGCCATCGCGGCCCCTGTAGTTAATGTAAAATCCTAAATAATTTTTTCAAATCGACAGACAGCGACTTCATTACTTAATGTGCACCTCCTGATCATAGGCGTTTGCACAGCGTGTGACGAGTGTGCCCAGGCGCACCCCAATGACAACTAAATTTATTAGTTTGAAATAGTAGGCTATGCGATTTATTTATTATTCTGGAATTTATGCATGCCCTAGACAAAGGAGCATGCTGGTCTTCATGCGATCATACGTGTGTCCGGTTGCAGCCTCAGGGTGGTTTGATTAAATTCGTAACTGATTATAGCACCTATTGGGCGCTCGTGCTAACGATGTGATTCATGGGGCGTGTTGGTAAATATAAACATTTTAGAAAATGATTGCGAAATGTGGCTTCCTTATAATATCCTATTTGGCACAACTTTTGCGTAACTATAGCAGTTTAAACTTTAAAATCAAACATTTCCTAGAGGGAAACCCCTGGACCCCCATTGTATAGGTGCCATCGGCACACCCCAATGATGAAAGCTGTGCACGCATATGCTCCTTATGAAATTCTGCTGAACTTGACATGAAGTTCTCTGGCGTATGCAGTTGGCGAGAATATACTTCCTACGAGTTCTTCTCATTATAGAAGAAATTATAAATTTTACACACTATTAAACCCCTGACGATGCTGTCCTATGCATGACGTATGACTCAGAAGCATGATAGACCCTCCTTGTGAGGGGACGAGTGTGCACACTCCTCGCAGGATACACACCCATTGAGGTCTGGCGATGACCCTAGAGGTACACGTAGCCTCTCTCTGGTAGAAGGTACTGGAAGGGCGTGGGGGCTGTAGCCGCAGTCTGCTACGCCTGGAAGGTTTTTAGCCTAGGGTGTTGAGGAACAGGCCAGTAATGGGTGTACGGTTGCAGTCCATGGGACTAAATACCCAGTAGAGTGATCGTGACCTGAAATGGGAATGATCATTCTTCCTCGACATGTGTTTGATCTGTCGAGTGCCCTAGGAGCAAGTCTGAGGTTTGGGCATAAGGCGCACCATGGTTCTCAAAGACGCCCAGTGGGAGTGCCCGAGACTCAGGGACAGGATCTCCCTCTCAGGGCACGAAACAGTGATACACCTTGCAAAAAGGAGATCAGTTAAGCTATTATGGTGTCGAAGATTTCGCCACCTTTAGTATCCTAGCTTAACTGAATACTGGAAAGGACTAGTTGTACGCAAATTATATAATCTACTAGCTCAAGGGAACTTACACCCCTTTGTGGTACAGCTTGATGACTTCGGCTAACAAACATGAGAATCTCCCGGGCGTTCCTTATGCCATGTTTAAAAACTAAAAGGGGTATCTACCTCCAGGCTAAACTTGAATCATAGGCATTCATGATGGTTTTGTCCTGGTGGTGGACTGGTCGACTCCTTTGCGGTTAAACCATTGGGACCCGAGCAGGAATTTCAATGCGAAGAAATTCAATTGTATGGAAATGCTCTAGAGGAAGTAGGGATATTAGCCCCTTCCCTCTTGTAAAATCTTAAGTATAATGGAAAGGAAGAAGGATCATGGGCTGACCTCGGCCTAGTATGATGTTCCCTCTAGTTGGAGGGCGTCGGAGGTGCGTCCCTGATGGGGCTTGCGTCCTTGTTATAACCGACGTCTGCTGATGCCCAACAGGTAAGGAGAGTATTGGACTCATGCTGGTAGTAGTTAAAAATCGCATCTAACAAATGATGACCCAAACACTGTAATGCCGAGCAGGACACACATAATTACACTGCTACACACATAGTTGAGGAACAGACTTACTATCATTCGAATAAAGTCGGGAGATGGTTGANACACATAATTACACTGCTACACACATAGTTGAGGAACAGACTTACTATCATTCGAATAAAGTCGGGAGATGGTTGACTAGGAACTCCATTATTTCACAGCACTCTATTATTATAATAATCTGGATTAGTCCTAGCCTAGTCACATCAGAATGTACATTCATGGAACGGAGGGCATGAATGGTCTAAGAGATGACAGCAAGAGACAGCAGACCGCTTATATTATGTATGTGGTCTGGGTATCTAGGAGACCATGCTACTGGGTTGTTGCAGCATTTGTTAGCAACAGTGTTGTAGGAAACTGTAGCGATGTGAGTGGGAGTTCCACAATGCTAGTGCAACGTCACGCATACATATGTTGCCAATTAAATAATTTCCAAGAGCTCTGGCAATAATTCTTGAAGATATGTGTAAGGCACGAAGACATGTTGGCGAGATGGAATTTGTAGTTTTTTTTTTTTCCCACACAACGATGGATCATCGAGTTTGGAAAACCTCAATTCTTCATAGCATGTTGATTTGACTCGCCTCGTTAGACTGAAGTGACTTTCTCAATGTGAATTGGCTCCTCTTCGAAAAGGATTATATATAGGGACCGATTATAAAATATTTTGTCCAGTATTACAGCTATAAATGTTTCAGTGAAATCAAAATTCACATTTTTACTGAATGTCGCATGATTGTAAACAGCATTTTCAACACGACGGGAATTTCGAAACAACTGTAATCTCTGGAACTCTTTGTTCTCGAAATGGTGTTCAGAACATTAAGATTTTTCCGGAAGTTGTCACCCCCAGTGTGGCGCAAAGGGTAGAGGCGTGAGTTTGTGGTGCATGTATTGGCAGACAGACAGCATTAACTACGATAGGGTTACATAGGAATATAGTAACGTATTGTTACCAAAGTTAAAATAAAAAAGATGTGACATCCCCGACTGCCATGCTGTCGGACACACTAAACATAAGTTTATGTTGATGACACATGTTTTACGGAATTCAAGGTTCCTTTGAAATCTGGGCTAAACTATAGGGATTCTGATGACCAATTCGATTGCAATAATTCGTACATNAATTCAAGGTTCCTTTGAAATCTGGGCTAAACTATAGGGATTCTGATGACCAATTCGATTGCAATAATTCGTACATGTATGTGTGTTTTTACCTGCTCATATAGTATGACCGAGATCGTTGTTATATCCACTGTATCATACGATTTCTTGATTTGAAATATGAAGTATGTTATATTTTCTGTGGTTCTATTCTAAGTTTCTCGGGTAGTCTATCGGCAGGTCTTGATGTCGATCTCGACAGTCAGCTCTCCTGCCGATCTAGAGACGCAGTTTGAAACGATCGGGAGAAAAATATGCCCAAATAGTTATTCTAAGTGCACTATCGTTTCGAGGCCTCACTCTTTCAGTAACGTCCCGGTTTTACCGACTACCCCACCACAACTCTCTTCCCCCCTCTTCCAAGTGTTCATGCAGGCAACGTGATGAATGCAAACACACTCTGTGCCTGCAAAAATGTCTGATAAATTTACAAACATTCTTACAAATAGTGCATTTTAAGTATTTAGTTAAAGCAGAAAAGTGCCCGTACATATATTTATTATTTATGAATTATTTTAGATAAAACAAGCAATATTCCATTTATAAATGCATAACACGGGATATTTAGAGTGAAATTTCTCGATATGGCTGAGGATAATGGCGACACAGTGAATGGTTAATGTGTTGTAAACACAGGTTGGCAGTTGAAAACATTAATTGTTTTAAAGGAACATACTGTTTCACGTATAAAATAAACTGTTAAAATATGNCAGGTTGGCAGTTGAAAACATTAATTGTTTTAAAGGAACATACTGTTTCACGTATAAAATAAACTGTTAAAATATGAGATAATTGGTGACGTTGTAATCCCACCAATCAGTCAATTTACTTACATTTCCCCGTGATGTACTTAAAGAAATATATAGAACACGATACGTAAAATGTGGTTTTAATAAATACAATCATAAANATTTCCCCGTGATGTACTTAAAGAAATATATAGAACACGATACGTAAAATGTGGTTTTAATAAATACAATCATAAAGATTGCCTTGAAAATTGCGATAAGCCTAAAAAACAAATATTAAAAAGTAAACACTGTTTAATTTTTTACTATAGGAACACACGAATATACGTTACCATTAGTGAATTAAACTGCTTCGTACAAAAAAAACGGTGTAGCCTATATATTTATTCATAAAATTATAAAAGCTGCCCATTTAATTATGCTACACGGAAAGCCTGAAGGGCGTATAAGAACTAAATTTCATTTATAATTTATTAACATAACTATTATTAACAGCATTAGGTTATGTGGGTCCACTATAAATCCTTTTATTTAACAGTTAGCACAATATTTAATGTCCATTTCAACTCTAATTAACGTCCTTCATAATTGTCTCTGTTTGGTTAAAGGCAATTAACTCATGCTCATTATCAACACGTGTTCAGTCTTTCTGTTACCACCACTTGTGATGTCTTTCACTCGCGCATCTAGTTCATTAGTCCAGCCTGCCAGCAGCACCTTCACCGCTTGGTACTCGCAGTCGTCGATTTCCCTTCCGCTGGTCACTGATCCTTCTGATCGTCTTCTATCGCTCGGAACTCAGACACTCATTCACTCATCAACTACTCGACTCGGAGGCCTGTCACACTTATATAGCGTTCGCCCTGACCATCTGGAAGGTTCAACGCACCCGGAGTCACGCTGAGAGAACGAGGTCAGTAATCCANATATAGCGTTCGCCCTGACCATCTGGAAGGTTCAACGCACCCGGAGTCACGCTGAGAGAACGAGGTCAGTAATCCAGAGCATTCTTCAGATAAACGCATAATTCCATACAAGCAGGGTCAGCAGCGCTCACCGCAAAGAAAGGATTATCGCGTTGACTCGCTTTCTGTAACAGATACGCGCCCACCGGCCTATCGCTCGCCTGTTCATTCATAAACAATCCTTTGACTTGCTGCCGCCGCTATCATATAACTGCTGTCCTTCACTTCCACTCGCTCGAGCAGGATGCGAAGCAGTGAACGCGTAATAATTAGTTTGATTATTGCATGAAGGAATCAAATTGTTTTCTATGTTTTTTACGAGAAGTAAAAAAAAAATTTAAAGCAGAGTCCCGAACCCAAAACATACTTCTCTACGCTCTAGCAGCCACGTGACATAACCACATGACCATTTGCACACTTAAGACTCTAGCTCAAGATAAATGAATACAATGTTCATACTTCCGAACATGTATCGATATCGTTAGATGCATTTAATAATGTTGCACATGTATTGTAACCTTTTGTGTTTTTTGTACTACGTTAAAGAAGGACGAAACCATAAAGTTTATGCTCTTTTGCAATAAATACGGCCATGAAGCTTCTCATCCGCCATGTTGAAACTGAGTTTCCGATCGTAAAAGCAGCTTTGGACAACACATTAGCTGTCGAGTGCTCTGGATAGTTTTCCACGAGAATCGAGACGTCTTCTTTAACTTAGAATACCAAACACCGGAAATATTACGAAAATCGTTATTTCACGATCGGGAGATGCGTCTCGAAAAACTTCGAATAGAGCCCTTGTATTCACAAGAAACAAATTTATTCGTGGATATAAGGAAATTGGTTCGTTTAGGTTACTTTAGATGCAGGTGGAACATAAGCAATAAATATAGAGAAAAGTGCTTTCGATATGACACAAATATATTGTGGGGTATGTAGGGAAAAGGGTATGCACTAAAGTTATTAGCCCATAAAAAATGTTACAACTTGTCATATTCTGCAAGTTTATAAGTACTTAATTTAAAACAAACCCACAATGAAGATCTCTAGTTTTACCCACATACATTTTTAGTGGACATACAGACGAACACGCTCCTGGTAAATCTCGACAGCAATGTAGATAAAATATTAAAATTTGTTAAAATTGTATTAAGATTATAATGTTTCAATTCGTTGATTTTTTTCTAGTTTGTATTTGTTTGATGTACGTGCGATTAAGATTTGAAATGTTAGTAGTAAAATTCGTTTCTTAACAGTATCACGGTTTAACTTGATGTAGGTACGTTTGAACTCGTTGCCATGGGTACAAGGCAATNAATTCGTTTCTTAACAGTATCACGGTTTAACTTGATGTAGGTACGTTTGAACTCGTTGCCATGGGTACAAGGCAATGTTATTTTCATATGTGGCTACGTAATAATACAACATGCGCAATGAAGCACATACGAGGGTTCTGAATGATAATCAACTGCAAACAGCCCACCACGCTGAATTCGGTTCACTTCACAGCAGGGTCAAAAACTGATTTTGGTTTATGAGAAACCAGGCTGGTTTTGCTCTGTGGGTTTTCTCGGGGTACTTTCATCCACCCACCATTGCATAATGTCGATGCTTCACCTCCACCTCACTTCACTTTCACTGGAGCTGACTATAACAGCTGTTGAGCAACGTCAAAATGGCACCAACCAAGCGAGGTGGCGCAGCGGAAACACGCAAGACTCGAATTCTGGATGACTCGAGTTCGGTTCCCGGTCCAATCTCACTGACTAATGTCATTCAGGGTTTTCCGAAATCACTCGGTGATCATGGCGGGGTAGTAGCTTTAAACGGGACGTAGCCCATTCCTAATCTGTTCCTGCCTGTTCTAGAAAATTGTTCCATGTCTAAGGACCTTGCTGTCACCGAGATGTCGAGCCCCAACTTCCTTTCCTACCTTACCTATCTTCCTTTCCTACCTTACCTATCTTCCTTTCCTACCTTACCTACCTTCCTTTCCTACCTTACCTACCTTCCTTTCATATCTTACTACCTCATTTACCTACCTTATATACCTACCTGCCTACCTATCTCCCTTCTTTACCTAACTAACTTATCAACCTAGCTTCCTTACCTACCCTCCTTATCAAACTACCTACTTTCTTTATCTACATCTACCTGACTTGGTTGTCAACTCTTGTAGACTGTGGCCAGCCTATGACGTGCCCTCACTCGCATGTTGTGTGTTGTCGTCAGGACCTGCTGACGACGCTGGACGGCGTGCACGACGTGCTGAAGAAGGACCGCGCGCAGGGAGAGGCGGGCTTCGTGTGCACCCCCGGCGGCAGTGAGGGAGACCTGGAGCTGCACTTCAGCACGGACCGCGCTGCCACGGCACTGCTACTTCCTGGCTCACTGCGAGCCGTAGCCCGCCGCCTGCACGGCACCAGGGCAGCAGTTGTCCTGGTGGACCGGCCGCGCTGTGGCGAGTACAGGTGCGATCCTCTCTCACATCGTTCACCCCTGCATCCTGTAGCTTCGCAACTTCTGGCTTGGCATCCTTCACCTTTACACACTTGAGCTCAGTATCATTAAGTTGAACATCCTTTTGCTGAACATCCTTTTGCATAACATCCTTTAGCATGACGGTTATTAGCCCAACATTTGTTAGCCTAAGTATAAAAATGAGAACATTTTAAAAATATTTACTTTTCTAATAATTTTATNTATTAGCCCAACATTTGTTAGCCTAAGTATAAAAATGAGAACATTTTAAAAATATTTACTTTTCTAATAATTTTATAGTTTCAACTGACCGAAGCACGAATTGAGTGATCAGGTCAATGCCAATGTTAGTTTTACATAAAGCGCACTGTGAAAAAATATAGCTGTAGGAACCAGATTTCTGTACCCATAGCCCATCTACGCTCTTATCATAGCGACAGCGATCAGATTGTTTGCAGGTACCATTTTAATATTGATAACATAGTTAGCAATAACAACAGAACTGTATATTGCTGTCTTGTCTGTGATTTTACATGCAAATATTAATATATGTAGTTCCTACAACAGAAAACTCTGTTCCTCCTACAGAACAGATTGTCCTTTCAGTAGAATAACTGTAGCAATAATTGATTTGTTCCGCAATAAACAGAATTGTAATAACAGATTCGGCTTTCAAGATCTCGCTGTTAAGGGCCGCCCAAATATCTTCGCACTCGCACTCGCACTCGCACTCGCACTCGCACTCGCACTCGCACTCGCACTCGCACTCGCACTCGCACTCGCNTATTAGCCCAACATTTGTTAGCCTAAGTATAAAAATGAGAACATTTTAAAAATATTTACTTTTCTAATAATTTTACAGTTTCAACTGACCGAAGCACGAATTGAGTGATCAGGCCCATGCCAATGTTAGTTTTACATAAAGCGCACTGAGAAAAAATATAGCTGTAGGAACCAGATTTCTGTACCCATAGCCCATCTACGCTCTTATCATAGCGACAGCGATCAGATTGTTTGCAGGTACCATTTTAATATTGATAACGTAGTTAGCAATAACAACAGAACTGTATATTGCTGTCTTGTCTGTGATTTTACATGCAAATATTAATATATGTAGTTCCTACAACAGAAAACTCTGTTCCTCCTACAGAACAGATTGTCCTTTCAGTAGAATAACTGTAGCAATAATTTATTTGTTCCGCAATAAACAGAATTGTAATAACAGATTCGGCTTTCAAGATCTCGCTGTTAAGGGCCGCCCAAATATCTACACACTCTCACTCGCACTCGCACTCGCACTCGCACTCGCACTCGCACTCGCACTCGCACTCGCACTCGCACTCGCACTCAACTCACACTCACACTCGCTGACCCTTTGTTGCTGGTACGCTGCACTGCTATGTTGTCCCTTTCTTTGCTGATATTTTTTTCGGTGTGGAAAGGTACACCAAGCGCATTCATGTAGATGTAAATCAGGGTTCTCAAAAGTAATCACTTTGCCGTAAACAACATATTTTGATATCAAGTTCTAAAAAAAATTTAATTGCCCCTTACCTGCATGCACCCACTAAAGTTGGTAACGACAGAGCAAAAGTAGTTCCTTTTATTAACGTTGAAGGGCACAGGTGGTGTGGTGTTTAGACTACTCGCCTCCCACCTAGGCGAACCAGGTTCGATTCCCGGTGGGGTTGCTCCCGGCTTTTGGAAAATGGGAATCGTGACGGACTGCTGGTCAGCGGCTATTTTCGGGGATCTCCCGTCTCCCCCGCCGGTGCATTCCGGAACTGCTCCATACCCACCTCGTTTCATCCTCATCGGCTCTCAAGTCCTCACTGTTAGGAGCAGACCAAATTTCTCCAACCGTTAACGTCGAATTATAAGTGCTAGGCAAATATGTGTGATTACTGAAATTATTAATTTTAGCTTCCTGGATTTAAAGAAGCGTAATATTTAAAATATATGTATAATATCTACTTTTGTAATAATATGACAGTTTCATTGGCTGGCGCACGAATAAAGTGACGAGGCCATGGAAATGTTAATGTTACGTGTGGTGGAAGGATACACAACGAGCGTACATGTAGTTGTAAAGTGCCCAGTTTACAGCGGACAGAGTGTAGAAGTGTGCGCGTTTGTCGGGGATGCAGGTACTCGATCAGCGTGAGCGGCGACGACCCGAGGCCGGAGCCGGACGCCGCCACGCCGGGGAGGTGGTCGACGTCGGCCGAGGACCTGCGCATGGAGGTGTCGAGCTTCTGCCGCG
>NQII01002954.1:117390-136601 GCA_002778355.1 Clitarchus hookeri
GATGCTGGACCGCGACATGCGCATGGTGCAGCTGGGGGCGGCGCTGCTGCGGCTGTTCGACGGTGGCGGGGGCGGCGTCACCCCGCTGGGGCAGCCCGTGCGCCGCTACCTCGAGCTGCGCCGCCCCGCGGGGCTGCCGCTCGGCTTCCGCGCCGTGCTGTCGCGGGCCAACACGCCCTTCGTGCTCGCCATCCACCGGCCCTCCTGCCGCGCCAAGGTCAGAACCCAACACCTACCAACCACCCTCTAGACTCACATCACCTCAAGGTAGTCCGCCTGCCAGGCGCTTGAAATGCATTGCAGAGTGTTCAGGGAATCCGGTTTTATGTACGAAAGTATTTTACGTGAGCCCAGTTTGCTAATTTACTAAAAGAAAACGCACTTCAGACGTTACGCACTNTTATGTACGAAAGTATTTTACGTGAGCCCAGTTTGCTAATTTACTAAAAGAAAACGCACTTCAGACGTTACGCACTCAATGAATTTATTTTTTCTAAACCCTCCAACATGACTGAAAACGGCCTTTATAAACGGCTGTATCTCAAAATACGCAAATAAGGTAAAGCGAAACTTAGATATAATACCGGATTGAACTTTGCCACAGAATTCCNTAGATATAATACCGGATTGAACTTTGCCACAGAATTCCTACCAATAAAATTATATGGTCACCGCTTAAAGTCCGATAGAAAAAACGGTTCGGTGGAAAGGCTACACGCCAGTTCTATGCCTTGCACCCAGCGGCCGATGTGGCACTTACGCTCCCTTAATTGTGTAGGGACCAGCTCTAGCCAGGTGGCACCCTTAAGGTGGCCGCCTGGTTAAATAAATTTTGCACGTCTGAGGCCTAAAAGAATGGGGCCGCTAGGGGCGACCGAGACATGCGCATAAACTCTCTCATCACATCTACTCGCAAAGCAATGAACTGGCGTGCAGTCTTGCCGTCGATAACGCGCCTCTATAAGCCTTTCGGTGGAGACCCTGCCATTTAATGACGTAATGATGAAAACAAGAAGTTGCTCGTAACATCAGCCTACTTTCCTCTACATGGGTGAAAATAAATTTTAGTAAAGTCCTTGAAAGCGTAGATGGTAGGTAGACACTGATATCTAATTGACAGCAATGTCATTAGAGATGAAACCAGAAACATGTGAAACATTACAAAGACAACAAAAATACACTACTTTGCAAAAATATCCGGAAAAGAAGGATCTTTGTATGTATATCGGTTGATTGGTCCTCGAGATATGGCATAAAACCTCTATTGATCATGTGACTTTCTTCATAAATGGAGGGCAAAAAGTTTAAATAGTAGCACATTCGATTATTATCATAAATAAAATACACAAAATTAAATTTAAATCTGTTACATAGTTTCGTAGATATATAACACTAAGATAAAATTTTGTATACGCGCTATTCTGAAAATAAGAGACTTACATACTTCAAATATATAAATTAATATAGCCTACCACAGTACGTGTTTTTCGCCAAATTTCAAATAAATCGGTTGATCGTTTCCTGAGATACGTTATAAAAACGGTATTATTTCATTTAAGGCTATCTTACAAAATAGCGGAGAAATAGGGGTTTACATTGATAATTTTTATGGATAAAACTAATACTGTCAGCATACAAAGTTAAGTTAAAATTAGTTTTGCAGTTTCGTAGATAAATAATTCGGAGCTAAAATAATTATATGGCCACCATTAAAAAAAATCTGTATGTCTACCCCACTCAAAATTTATCACTTTACATAGCCTGCCATAGTGCTAGTTGTTTGCCAATATATACAGCCATCATACAAAGTTTCGTTGGAATTAATTATATGGTTTCGACGATATAACTTACAAAACTAATATAGATATATGGCTGCAATTTTGAAAATGTGTCTGACATACCTAAATTTTATCAGTTTACATTACCTGCTACAGTACTACTTGTTTGCCATGTTTGGTAGGAATCGGAAAATTATTTCCCGATATATGACATAAAAATGTATTTATTCGTGTGGCACTATCTTACAAAATGGAAGACAAAAGATACACCACGTAGACACATTTTATGTTTGTTATATATACTACCTGAATACAAAGTTAGTTTGGAATTGATTAATTTTTTTGGAAAATATAGCATACTATTCTATAATATCTAGTAGGTTGCAATTTTTAAAATAAGTGTGTGACATACTTGAAACCTATTTATACATATCAATTGTGGCAGTACTACTTGATTGCCAAAGCTGGTAGGAATTTGTCAATTTTTTCCCGAGAAATTACACAAAAAGTTCATTAATTCACCTAACGCTCTTTTACAACATGGCGGACAAAAGTTTTTTTTTGGATNGAGAAATTACACAAAAAGTTCATTAATTCACCTAACGCTCTTTTACAACATGGCGGACAAAAGTTTTTTTTTGGATTATTTGATGCTTGTAATAGATACTGCAAGTGTTCAATATTTGGTTGAAATTGCTTAACAGGTATGGTAGTACTACCAAATAAACCTAAAATATTAATATGGCCGCCATTTTGAAAATAAGTGCTTACTAAAGTTCAATTACTAATATTTATTTGGCCTATCATAGTTTTACCTACATGCCAAATTGGAAGAAAATTTCGAGATATAAAGTAAAAGCTTTATTTTTCATGTGGCGCTATCTTACAAAATGGCTCACCAACTACAATAGTGACGTCTGAATTAAATGATTACAACATGCGCTGTCAGCATACAAAATTTGGTTAAAATCGGTAGAATGATTTCCAATATATAACAAATCGCCCTCAATTTTTAAAATATCCACCATTTTGAAAGTAAGTGCCTTGCGTGGTCAAAATCTGTAAAAGTGAAGTGTCTTTACTTCGTTCTATATGTGTACCGAGTTTGGTGAAATTTGGTTCACGCATTCAAGAAGGGGGCGGGGCCAAACATTCACACGGTCATTCACAAATTCACACACACAGACAGGAAAGTGATCTCATAAGCCTTTCTTTCCTGTGGAAAGTAGGCTAATAAAGGTTTGATGCACGTCCCTATTACTTTTTTTTATAATATTTTGTACCGGAATGTTCATACCTAAAAATGCCCCTGAAAACATCAGTTTGAGCCATTTTCACTATCACAAAAACATGCTTCTAGAGAGAAATGGAGGAACTGTAAAACGTATACAGAAGCATTAAGTTTCTTAAATGCTTTTCGTAAGCAAAGTTCCCGGTGGAACCGGCGCTTTCCTCACCAAACCTCCCCTCCTGGTGGCCGATACCTACTAAAAGGCCATAAGCACACCTCACTCAGGCACTTCGGACAGTTTTTTAATAAAATCTTTTCTGCTGGAGCTCTGCACACCTCGCGGCGTCCTACAGAGGCGGCCACCTTAAGAGCGCTTCCCACCTAGCCTGAAACCATGAAGTTTGAATAGGAATTCATTTTAAATAATCTCCTCCTCAATTCATCAATTCTAAATAAAAGCCTAACCATTTCAGCAAAAAGTATTATTCGTAGCATTTCTTAACACGTTCAGTCACTTTGTCCACGATCGTCGACATGTTGCATATTAATGATATTTATAGCCAGTTCTGTACACAGCGAGGAATTAGCAGCCAGTGCCTTGATAGTCTTCGCGACGTGTAATCTGATTAGCGGAAGTTACCACACCTTTAGTGTATGAATGGCTGACGGTAACGTCTTTGAGCACGCAGTACGTGGTTTACTGGTTGCACACAGTACACTAGAAAAGAGTATAGTGCACATCATAATAATATACTATTGCAACACTTCAGCTCACAAATTAATGCGTGACCGAACGGGTTAAGGAATACTGCCACATTAACAAACCTTGACCAAATTTTAATTTTTAACATTTATTTCTTATATTTAACATAATAATTTATGGTAAAAATATGATAAATCTGTATTCTTTTTAATTTTAACGAAACAATTTAACCTGAAAATGTGTATTTTAATTGTTTTGTTTTAAAATAGTTATATTTAAAGCTGATGGACTAAGAAAGAATTTCTTTAACATTGATTCCCCCATTTAAACTCCGTGGTTGTAGCCCTGAAAAACTCGTTGGTAGCAAGTTAAAATTTTAAAAATTTAAATTTACTTAAAGTGTAGTTGAGGTAATAGTCCTGACGACTACTACGAAAACTACGTTAGAGTGTATGATGGATAAGCACGCTGTTTGCCTTCGAAGACGGTATCTTGAGTAGTTACAACCCACACAAATATCAATATCATACTGCCTGCGCGTGTCGATACACGAATCTGACTCCCGACTCGCCACTCACGTACGAGTCAGTAGCGAGCCAGCGGCGACCTGAGACGAGCCGGGCAAGGTCCTGTCGAGCAATGTCTGGCTCGTCTCGAGCTAAGACGAGCCGGACAAGGCCCTGTCGAGTTAAGACGAGCCGGGCAAGGCCCTTTAGAGCTATGTCTGTCTCGTCTCGAGCTAAGACGAGCCGCGCAAGGCCCTGTCGAGTTAAGACGAGCCAGGGAAGGCCCTGTCGAGCTATGTCTGGCTCGTCTCGAGCTAAGACGAGCCGGACAAGGCCCTGTCGAGTTAAGACGAGCCGGGCAAGGCCCTTTCGAGCTAAGACGAGCTGGGCAAGGCCCTTTAGAGCTATGTCTGTCTCGTCTCGAGCTAAGACGAGCCGCGCAAGGCCCTGTTGAGCTAAGACGAGCCAGGCAAGGCCCTGTTGAGCTAAGACGAGCCAGGCAAGGCCCTGTCGAGTTATGTCTGGCTCATCTCGAGCTAAGACGAGCCGTGCAAGGCCCTGTTGAGCTAAGACGAGCCAGGCAAGGCCCTGTCGAGTTATGTCTGGCTCGTCTCGAGCTAAGACGAGCCGTGCAAGGCCCTGTCGAGCTAAGACGAGCCGGGCAAGGCCCTGTCGAGCTATGCCTGGCTCGTTTCGAGCTAAGACGAGCCGGGCAAGGCCCTTTCGAGCTATGTCTGTCTCGTCTCGAGCTAAGACGAGCCACGCAAGGCCCTGTCGAGTTATGTCTGGCTCGTCTTGAGCTAAGACGAGCCGTGCAAGGCCCTGTCGAGCTATGTCTGGCTCGTTTCGAGCTAAGACGAGCCGGGCAAGGCCCTTTCGAGCTATGACGAGCTGGGCAAGGCCCTTTAGAGCTATGTCTGTCTCGTCTCGAGCTAAGACGAGCCGCGCAAGGCCCTGTTGAGCTAAGACGAGCCAGGCAAGGCCCTGTTGAGCTAAGACGAGCCAGGCAAGGCCCTGTCGAGTTATGTCTGGCTCATCTCGAGCTAAGACGAGCCGTGCAAGGCCCTGTTGAGCTAAGACGAGCCAGGCAAGGCCCTGTCGAGTTATGTCTGGCTCGTCTCGAGCTAAGACGAGCCGTGCAAGGCCCTGTCGAGCTATGTCTGGCTCGTTTCGAGCTAAGACGAGCCGGGCAAGGCCCTTTCGAGCTATGTCTGGCTCGTCTCGCTGCGCCCTCAGCCACACTTGTCATATCTCACACACGTACGAGTTTCGGCAATGGCGCCCTGAGCAGAGCCGAACTCACTCGCAAGCCAGTCTCGTAAGAGTGATGAATAGTGAAGAGATTTGGGAGCGGATCTTGACAGCGAGGTCTTGAGGGCCGGCTAGGGTGATCGAGGTGAGTATGGAGCAGCGCCGGAATGAAAGGGCAGGGGGAACGGGAGATCCCCGAGAAAAGCCGCTGATCAGCGGCATCGTCCGGCACGATTCCCATATTCGAAACTCCGGGAGTGACCCGGTCGGGGATTGACCCCGGTGTACGCAAGTCAGCAAGAACGACCTTATCCTGCAACCGTCCACCATCCGCCATTGGAGGTTAAGGTTAACTAAGCACTTTTGAAAACAGTCTTAACATTTTTTATACCAGTAGTTTTATGTAAATACTGTACAGCACGTCTATAGTTATAATAAGTGCGAATTAGAAAAAAAATTGCTATATTATTAATGAGTAATTGAAAGTCTAACGTACCAAATTTTGCGGATCTTTACACTGAGTGCATTAAATTAATTTTAATTTTTTTTATTATATATTGGTAGATAAACACATGACTATTGGCCGCTACTTTCACGCCAGTGTGCATTTCNAAAGCTTCACAAACACGAAAGAATTTTACACTTGAGTCCCGAAAAATTCAGAATATTGCGTCATTACAAAGTGAACCGAATTTTCTTTGCGATAGTCTTATTTCGTCTTAATTTTTTGCTACCCTATTTTTATACTGTTTTTTAAGTCACCCGCCACATTCCCTTAGGTTCATTTGACAATTTTCAAAATTGCATCGGTTTCGCGACGCCAACGTGACGCTGTTCTGAATGAAAACCAGATTAACAAACGCATCCTCGGACATCTCTCGTGACCAAGTGCGTGAGATTATGTCATTTTCAAGTAACCTCCATTGCGTTTTATTGTTTTTCTACTGTTTCCAAATAAACCGTACCCTAATAACTACAATATTTTTTCTGTAAATTGCATTACATTTACACATTTTTTTTTTTTTGCTGTACGTAATAGTTGGTGCGACGAAGAGGGATAGTAAAATGCAGGTCGGAATACCCGACTGCGGGCTTTACCACAACGCGACGGTACACGAAGGTGTTAGATAATTGTGAGTAATTAGGGAATAAAGGGGAAAGTGAATGTGTGTATGCTGCCGCCAGTGCGAGCACGCGTCTAAACCGTTTTTGTTTCGCCTATTCGCGGCCAAGCCACGAGCACCGCTTCGAACGTGTCTGTCTCGCGAGAGACGACGATGAAATGTGTGTTTGGCGGGAGAATGCTCGTATATGCCATTCAACTCTGCTTGTTACACCATGGCACGAAATGCTTTGATGTTTCGCAAAGGAAGCAGTCAGCAGAATTGATAATGCCTCTCTGTGAGCTCACGAGTTCGGCGAGACACTCGGGTCATGTGCGTACGAGGCTTTATGTGCCGCAGGTCAATGATAATCGATTTATAACTACCAACGCGGAAATTTCGCGAGTCGATTTAACGGCTAGGCCAGGGTGCGATTTAATTTTTTTTTTTTTTTGCTTTTGGGTAGGAGGGAATGTTTTTAGCGAACTCGAGCCTTTGAAAAGTTGCATTTTCCAGCAAAGTGGCCGATATCTGGTTTCAGGAATATGTACTCGTTTATAAGCTATAAACAAACTGCAGTGTTGTGTGTCTCCAATATGTGCGTAGTGTGAAGTCAAGTATACACCAAGGGCGACACGAAATGTTGCACTACGCATAAAACCTGGGTTTCGACAGTCAATTGTTTTCTGAGGTCTTGTGTGTTTTCCTGGCGGTACTTTTCATCTGAAGAAGGCATCAGTCTTCGTCGCTATAGTAAGGGCCGTCTGTTTTTCGCGAAAAGATTTACACGGAGTCTAAACTTCGATAGCCTGTGTGCACACTTGTAATCTTCCTTTGACTATTGGCCGCTGGTCTTCGTGTGAAGATAGTCTTTTACACGAGTGAGCCAATCAGAGTTAAGTTTCTCCGATACTGAACGTTTGTGATTCGCGGGCGGACAGATAAGACGCGCAACAACTCAAATGATCCACTGACGATAGTGGTTCTGAACTAAATTTCGTTTGAACACAACCTGTCCTGAAATCTTTTCGCCCAAAACTATTCGCGGTTACTACCAACTTTTATGAAGCCTTGCCAAATTTCTCTTTCCAGGATATTCCTCCGCCTCGTGCAAAGAAAGCTTAACCGAGTCTATAAAATCTCACGAAAGGGACAGCGCACTGCGTTCGTGTGCTNCTCCGCCTCGTGCAAAGAAAGCTTAACCGAGTCTATAAAATCTCACGAAAGGGACAGCGCACTGCGTTCGTGTGCGGTCAGTGTAATAACATTTTGCATAAGAACTATTTCTAACTAGGCATTACCAACACACCTGTTTTATCACTGTGTTTATTCATATAAATTATAAATTATTTAACTAGCAGTCCAATTTAATTAAAAATAATGCTATTTTATGTTAACATAGGTACAAAACGGTTTTGATACATGGCACATTTAGAATACAACCAAGCACNAAAATAATGCTATTTTATGTTAACATAGGTACAAAACGGTTTTGATACATGGCACATTTAGAATACAACCAAGCACGTCATTCATGAGGTAATTTTTCAAAGGCTTGATTCAAAAAGTATGAAGAAACCGCAAATAGATTACAAAAATTTTTTGCTTGGGAATATTTTACCATGCATTATTATTCTACAGGGAGTGATATAACTTTCCCTGACACGGAAATAATTTTCCTAACATATCGCATATCCGCTTCACTGCCGTTGCGTTTCTTCCGACGCGAGAACAAATTTCGTGGTAAGATAACTTACAATCCTGATGTGCGACAGTTCTCCCGCGGTCAAAGACGTAAACCTGTAGGTATGGTGTTCGTGTTCTTCTACGTGATTTGCTGCTGTCGTCAGCCTCCACGCCTGGGCCAGCTGACTCACNCTCCGCCTCGTGCAAAGAAAGCTTAACCGAGTCTATAAAATCTCACGAAAGGGACAGCGCACTGCGTTCGTGTGCTGTCAGTGTAATAATATTTTGCATAAGAACTATTTCTAACTAGGCATTACCAACACACCTGTTTTATCACTGTGTTTATTCATATAAATTATAAATTATTTAACTAGCAGTCCAATTTAATTTAAAATAATGCTATTTTATGTTAACATAGGTACAAAACGGTTTTGATACATGGCACATTTAGAATACAACCAAGCACGTCATTCATGAGGTAATTTTTCAAAGGCTNAATACCAGCCTGCGGACCAACTGGCCGGTGCGACAGCGCCGTCGTCGTGGACGTCGGGTACCTGGGTGGCTCAATAGAAGATGTCTACGCGCATCTTGCGGGAGGCAGCTCAACTATCAAGGCGGGGAGGGGGATCTCGAGGTGCTTAAACGTGCGAAGTGTAGCGAACCTCACTGCTAGATTCTGCGAGCTGCCGACTGCGGATGCGTGATGAATGGATCTGGAATGCGTCGGACCTCGGAAGCTGCTGTCGTCAGCCTCCACGCCTGGGCCAGCTGACTCACCTCCAAACCTGGTAGGTCACGGATGTCCGCTGAGCTGGCAACACGCACGACGGACGACTATTTTGAGGGACGTGGAGAGGGGGTGGCTCCTCGCAAGGCCCTCTCGGCCATCACCCACGTGGAGATCCTGGCGTCAGCGCGGAAGAGGAAAGACGGAGCTGGTGCCACGATTGAGCCACCCAGTCCCCGACACTCACGACGAGAAGCAGGGGGTCCTACATTTAATGCTGCTGTCAATATTATTTTGCTGGTATGCATGCAAAGTAATATTGACAGCAGTTCTCCCCTCAAGGGCGCTTGCGCCCCCAGAGACTTTCTCTTCTAGAGTTTCATAACCCACATTAAATAGCATGTTACCCGTACCTGCTGCCTCCTACAGCATTTTTTAATGAATGATAAAGTTTTGAACTTCTTTCCTGTCGGGAGGGTTTTTACGGTGTCTATGCAGGTTTTCCCCTTCCCCTTCATAGCTATAGCTCAGCTATTACACACTCAGGGATGCAGCCACGGCCACAAACCTGGCCATAGCTGCTTTATTCCTCTTTGCCGCGATGCACGCCTCCTTTCCTAAATTCCCTCTCGTGTAGGCGCAGGCATGTAGGCAACACAGTCCAGACATACCCCCGGACAACACTTAACACTTAGTAATTATGGTAGTTAGTAGAAAAAAAATATGTACGCCATTACCCTCACAGGCGTGCGCAAGGAATGGCAATTGGGTTGGTAAGGGCGGTGGAGGGGTGCAAACCACAAATTGAAGATCCACTTGTACGCGATCGATTATACAAAGTAAGAATATGTCATCTAAACATATTCCTCACAAATAGTCTACACTACAATAAAACCTATTTTAAATTTTGAGGTCGTTTCGAACACGCAAAATGTCTAGTGAAAATATGAAATTGGCAAGTTTATTATTTTTATTTTCCTAATGACATGATGCAATAGGGGGGTGCAGCAGCGCACCCTGAACCCCCTTGTGCACGTATATGATTGTTCTATCTTGATATATGCATTTCCCCCAATTTGGAGTCATTCAGGTGCGTCCTTCTTGATGTTGCAATTTTAATGACCAGCAGTGTATATAGCCTACGTACGTTCACCTTCTACGAAACGACATCCAGGTAGTGTTTATGATGAAGCAGTGGGACGAACAGAGGGGAAAAAGTACTTCTGGTCCGTGTTAACAGTTTTCGCGCGAATCACGAAGGTTCAGTGCCGGAGTTACTTAGTCCCGAGTGGCGTGGTCGAAGACGGACACGGCACCAGCAGCCAATGGAGGTATAACAACAGATGAGGTGTGTATATAGTATTGAAGTCGTAATGTGTGCTCCGATTTTTCCACTTATAGCAGTGGAATTTTCAACATTCAGTGGAAATAAAAAATTAATCAGTGAAATTCGGCCACTATGTTAAGTAGTTATGTGGCACTGACTATCAGCTGTTCAATTTCCACTATTTTCGCTGATTTGGCTCGATTCTCAATGTTTTACTTGTAGTGTGTAGAAGGAAGGGGGGTGCTACCGGATTCCATTCCCACTCGCGCCTGGTCCGCACCGTTGTTGCGCTCACCGGCAACTGTTATATCGCGGAGTTGTTGCAGCCTGTTTAAAGTTACTTCTACAAAGGCCTATTCTACTCACGTTGGGAAGCTCAATGCTTTTAGTTTGCAACTAAAATTTCCTGCCACTAGGTAAGCGCTAGTGTCGTATTGTGTACCGGATTTTTTCTATTTTCTACGTTAAAAAAACAAAATAGTTGCAATAATATTAATAAAACAAATACATAATAGCTACTTAACTAAGTGAAATATTTCTCTTTTATTATTCACGTAGCTTCAAAATTTAATTTAAAGCGACCTCTTTGGAACACTATTGCTTACCTAGCGGCGGAAATTTTCCCTATGCAAAACGCTTCCATAAGGAAACTCGTTTTGCCCCTAACCTGAGTAGAATAAAGCTTGGCCTGTTGTTGTCCCTTGTCTTCAAGGTCAGCCTGGGACCCTGCGGAAACTGGGCAACCCGTTACCGCGTGTGGCATATATCGTCCGACGGTTTCTAGATGACCAATCACCGTGTCTCACTGTGACGGCGTTTTTAAGCGGCGCGGAGACAGTGAGTTTCGTGCACGAAACTACTGCGGTCTCATCGGAGTGCTTCTCGAGGAGAACTGTGGTGTCTATGATCCACCTGCGTCAGAACGGAAGTGGGAGGATTTAGAGAGAGAGAGAGCTTACAATGGGGGACCGCGGTGGCTGAGCTGTTGGCCTACTCGCCTCCCACCTAGGCGAACCGGGTTCGATTCCCGTCTTGGATTTTTGCAATTGGGAATCGTGCCGCTGATCGGCGGCTTTTCTCGTGGATCTTCCGTTTCCTCCGTCCTTTCATTCCAGCGCTGATCCAAACCCACATCTCGTCACCCTCATAGGCTCTCAAGACCTCGATGTTAAGAGCCGCCCAAATCTCTCCACCTCCACCACCACCGCTTACAATGAGAACAATGTGATAACTACAGATGCCCTTCAAAAGTTAGTAGACAAGAGACATATTTTCTGTGCATTCATTGCTTGCGCGTTTATGGGTATCTCAGCAAATAAAGGTCCTGGGAATAAGACTTTTTGCCAGAACAAAAATAAAAAACCATTATCTATGCCCATGACAGTTTGTTTTTATAATATAAGGCTATTCTAAGAGAAAAAAAATCGTGAAAATTGTCCGAAATCGTATTTTAGAGCTTCCTGCGTAATTTCCTTAATATGCAGGGAAAAATAAAACGGTACAGTCGTAGTTTCATCTATGGAAGTTTATCGTGTGCTATAAAATGCCACCGTTATAGATCTCATCTGCACAGGAAATCGTAGCAGCGGAAGCACTGCTCGCAGGTTTCAGCGCCTTGCGCGTAGGGGCGACGGGCCGCTGTTCGCGCGTGTTATTGTCGCCCGTATCGCTGTGCCTCGGCGGCGCAGAGGTGGTCCCGCTGCTCTCGTTCCAGTCGCCGCGTTGCGCCTCGTGCTACCCAGGTACACCCGTAAGGAAAGGCCTTAGGATATACGTCCTTATATACAAACACACACATTCTTCCTAACTTTTTTCCAGGAATCGCCTGCCGGAGTTTGCTTGTTAAATTTTAGTAACACCTTGTATTTACTGATAATGGAGGTCAATCATAATATTAAACAGCCACGTTCATTCTGGTGCGAAAAGTATTTTGTGTTGAAATATGTGAATGAGGAGCAATGTGCCGTGTAAATGCCGGTATAATTAATACCAGAGCTACATTTTAAGAATGAGAGTTTTTTACAGCACCATGGACGTAAATTCTCCTCAGGACCTTGACTCCTCTTAACCGGAAAAAAATCTCGAATTACCTGCACTTAAACATCAAGTTAAAACGAAACAAAAAATGTTAGTACAAACTGCCTGTAACAGGCAGCAGCACTTCAGTGTTCGATTTCACACACCGTAGAAGAATACACAACGTGCAAATAAGTATATACTAAGCAGGGCTCTCATAAGTGTTCAATTCGACCATGAACAGCGTAGCTGCCTAGCGCGTGGCTTTCGGGAGAGGGGGGGAGGAGAGGGTGCGCTACGTCGCATGGCTTCACGTTCTGTGGCAATTGATCCTGCTGGCGGGGAGTTGTAGGAAAGTTTGTTACGAGGGCCTGAGCAAGTTTTCGCAAGCGGCAGTGCGAGCACATCGTTCTCGCACACGCTCGAAGCGGTTTCAAATAGCGTCTGCAGTATGAACTGGGCGTTTAAATTTCCACTTGGGAATAATCCTAAGCGTCATATCTTCACTAATGAAATCTGCAGCGCGATTGTTTCAGTATCTTTACGTTAATATGATTTCACTGATTCACTGCCAAAGCTGTTCANAATGAAATCTGCAGCGCGATTGTTTCAGTATCTTTACGTTAATATGATTTCACTGATTCACTGCCAAAGCTGTTCATAGACCAGTCAAATGTATAAGTTACGGTTGGTAAAGCTAATGCTACTAATAACAAGGGAATTTGCAAGAGAAATTTAAAATTATTATTTTAGTTTTCTGCGACAACATACAGGATAAACTTGATGCTATTCCCCACCTTTGGAATGTAGGTGGTTTATATGGNTTTTAGTTTTCTGCGACAACATACAGGATAAACTTGATGCTATTCCCCACCTTTGGAATGTAGGTGGTTTATATGACGGAGTTAATTCGTCCCGGCATAGACTATAACATGCCTAGAAGGATAAAGGATTTTTAATAAGGTAGTCTTTTGACATTCCCCTTAACTGTATAATTATATTTTCCGGAGTTTGAACAAAATCAACNGATTTTTAATAAGGTAGTCTTTTGACATTCCCCTTAACTGTATAATTATATTTTCCGGAGTTTGAACAAAATCAACATACAGCAACACTTCCGAGGTGTGGTATTCTTATTTGGCTATTCGTATTAACTGGTGCGACTTCGTGGTGGAGGGGAGCTTCTCTGGGCAGCGACTTTATACTTATCCCTGCTCTGTGGGTGCTGGTATGCTGTCATCAGGGGATGAGCGCCGGCGAAGTGGTCGGCCTTTTGAAAAAGGCCCGTATTTGGTGTCGTCTCACTGGAGTGCTGTTCGGACTCGTGCTCACGTATTTTCGCCTCGACGCAACTCTTCCCTTGGCGCGGTGATAATGAACTGTATCCCTCTTCTCGCGTAAATTCCCTTATATGCTCTCCAGTTTCCCTCCCTAAGTCTCGGCACGTGTCGCCTTGTTGGGGGAGGGGGTGGTGGGACGAAAACAGAACAATGCCTTTCACAAAACGTGCCCTGGTTCCTGAAGGTTGGGGGGCGGGGGGAAGGTGGCACCTTGCCCCTAGCTTACTCTGTCAGCTATTTCTCCGCGGTGCGTGTTTTCTGATTTCCGGCGAAATACACATGATTATTTTGTGATATCTCGGCGCTCAACTGATCTCACGGGCTTGCTAGAGGTGCTCTTGCTTAGCTCTGCGATTTCTCCCGCTTTCCTACGTATGTACGTATCACTATCCCAGTGCTCCGGCGATATGCCAGCTCTTACTCGGCACAACCTTGACACGTGTAACTGCGATCCGTTCTGGCTGTTCACCTGCCTCGTGACACGTGTCAACTGGTAGGCGCTCGCGAAGGGGGTCAGCGAGGCTTCTACTCAAAAGGCGTTACACGACAAACTTGCCTATTTAAATCATATATTTAATTTAATCGTATTGAATATTTTAGAAGCAGTATCACAGTTATACGCATATTTATACATTCAACCTTAACAACTAAATATTTTAGCAGAGATATAAAAGGCGCATGAATTTAGGAAATGGAATTTTTAATACCTGTCTCTCGCAAAACCTTCAAACTGTTCTTGGAATATCTGAGAGGAAACATAATATCTTAATAAATGCTCTTTTTTTTAAGCGCTGATTGCACGTGGTGAAAAATCACTTCTAAAAGCCGCGTCGTAAAAAGTAGTTCCACCGCACACGCAGCGCCAAATATGAAAACTTAGACGCTTAGCGCCCATGAACATTTCCAGTGACTCTTCTCATCTAGCAACAAGTTTCAATTACTTTGCAAATACGTAAGTTTTTTGTTGATACTTATTAAGAGTTATGCGTGCACCCCGTTTCCGGGATAACTTTTTTATTGGGAGAAAAATATGGATTTACGACCTGAAGTTTGTTTTCCAGCAGCCACTTAGGAAAGATACCATGCATATGTAACTCCTACAAGGATATAAAATGTGTCCCAATTGTATAAGTTTTATGTATGTTTTTTTTGTTGTATGAAGATGTAACAAAGTTATAAAACACGTAATGTTTTGATTCAAAGTTGTTGACTTATTATATCAGCAGTAATAAAATGAATTTTTGTAAAAAACAAAAGTGTAGGTCCCATATTTACAAATTTTTAAATATTTTACAAGCGCGTTATACAAAAATTGATATTTTAAATTATTTTAATTTTTCTTTACTCCGGTGTAACATTTTCGAGTGATCCGTTACTCATGTCAGGTGCTTCAAAAGAAGAGCACTAACAAAACTGCTTGCAGGAGTTCTTCTCGGGACTTTTCTCTGCCATAATTCATACTCGCCCGTCAGGAGTGAGAAGTATGTAAAGATAAAGGTGGCGGGGAAGCGAGACTCGATAACTTTTGTGACAGGTTTCGACAGCGCAATAAGAAACGATGCTACATTATGGATGGGTGTGCACCAGTGAGAGGGTGGGGGGAGGGGGTGACTCCGCCAGTACGAAACATCTTTATTACGCGTTATCTTTTGCAGAAATTCTTCGTTTTCGTGTCGTCATATCGGATTCATAGTAATTACTGACAATGTACTATTATAGAAAATTTACATTTCACGAGTTGTTTAATACTTTTGAGCTTGATTTTCAATGTGTCTTATCTGCTATTGGTAAAATATCAGGATCATATTTATAGTTTATCAATAAGTTTCCGCCTTTTTGTATCTGAGGCAATTGACGAGAATCAAATAAAAGGAAAACATCCATAATAATAAGTTACTAAAAATATTTTTTTCCACTTACGCGTTTATCACTGAGTCATCGAAAACTTCGGCAATAACTAAAAATTTCACTTATGGTCAGTATCAACAATGTAGAGACTAGCGAATTTTACAGGTCTCAATAGAGGCCAGAAAAATTCACGAGTTCAATGACCTGCACGCTAGACTCTCCAGTATTATGTACAAATACGCCGATATCAACCGCACATTGGTTGTCTGCTGTCACAGTAGAAGGTGACGATTGGGCCTGCCTTCTACAGGAGGTGTCAATCACCGTGTGGACCAGTGGCTGAAGTTTTATAAAAACACGTGTTTCGAATTCTAGCTTGTCCCAAAATAAATCCGCGAATTTTTCAGGTCTCTACGCAATACTTACTAAATAACTTCATCCTAGTAAGACTATAAAGTTTTTCATTCGTGTTGAAAATTTGCTTTAAAATAATATGTTTTAGATCTTTTAAATTGTTTATATATATGTATATATATATTTATTTATTGGAACACCGGCATAAAATTTGAGGACTGTTTCGTTGTTAAATTTTTATAAAAGCAAGTACAGAGTAACTAACAAGCAAATTTAAGGAGAGGTTCCGCGAATAGACAAAACGTCGTGTGAAATTTACGGAAAATTCGTTCTTGGGAAAGCGATGTCTTCGTAACTTTACAGGGTTTTTCTTCGCATTTATTTTTTTCGCAATTTCTCGAGCAATGTTATTAGCATTGAAGAGAAGGTGTCACCCACATACACCGTTATAAGAATAACGTTTATATTGGCCTCTGGTTTTCAACTTACCCTCATCCTCGTACCACGTTTGACGCACTTACGCCACTGAATTAAGTTTATTACTGGTTGTATGTCAGCCAATGGAGTGCCGGGTAGATATTCTCTCAATCATATATTCTTTCATAAGTAACAGGTAATGCAATCTGTATTGTTCATTTCGGTTGTTATAAAAATATGAACATTTTTACTTACGATAATTGTAATTATTGTGGTGTAGAGTTCTTTCAATATCCTGGCAAGCACTGACGAAGCAGCGAAACTACATACATGCGAATTTTGTTTTCAGTGGCAGGGCAGAGAGATGTTACTTTTTAATGTCTTCCAAATCACACTCGGGCATAGTTTTCTAAGTACTAAAAAAGTAGAACGTTTGCACCAGTAAGGTGTGTCAGTTTAGAGGAAGGGTGAAAAAAGCAATGACTAGTCTTCTATAATATGAAATCTCGACCTTATGTAATAATTCCGTACTCGTAGTTGCAAATATTACGTTATATAATGTAAATGTATATATGTGTATATGTATGTATATATGTTTATGTATATATGTGTATGCATGTATATATAGGTACATACAACGACTGGATTATTTAAATTCATGCTGAAAGCGAATTCGTCACATCATTAAAATCTTATTTAAAGAGCAATTTTTTAACTATTGGCAACTGAAATAAATTTTTGTAACTATAGATGTGCAATAATAATAAGTCATTAATATTAATAACTATTTCAAATGGTCACGGGATTATCACTAGAACAATTTATTTTAGTTAAATGGAAACGCTAATTACAACATGTGCTGGAAGTATACTCAAAGAAATAAGTGAGCAGAGGTTTTCCCACGTGTTAAATGAACCTTGTGCGAACTATAGGCCTATGAATGGGAGTCTGGCGATAGCACTAACCAGTAACACCCCAGAATCCAGCTCAAGTGTGTTAAGGGTGCACTTATTTCCAGCAGGGTGTGTTCACGATCAAACTTCAGCGCGTTCATAGCCGAAAAGCTGTACCTTCGCAAACTAGTGGTGCTGTCTTAGTGTGCTCGATGAGGCCGTTATAACACTATCAATACAAGTTTACTAATGCAATCGAAAATAACGTCAATATTTCACTAACTACGATCTGTTAACATTGCGTAAAAAAATTACAGTGCTGTTTTAAATGGACTGAAATTTATGCTCAAATAAAAACAACCTGATTTACGAATATTTAACACTTTGAATAGATTGTGACTACAATCAAGTCAAACTACAAGTGGTCGTCTATATCCACAAATTGTATGACCAACAGTTCTGTTAATCTCCGTGTGCTATTCTACAACCATAGTATCGGTTCACACAACACCTGACTCGCTAACTATACTGTACAATCTTCATTACTGACTGGCTCTCTGCCAATGCCGAGTTGGAAGTTTCACAATAAAATGTAAATATTTACATTCATTTGATTAATTTATACTTTGAGTGTAGATCTCGTAATATTATGTCGCAGAAAGCGTTATGAAAACTGCTGGGGAAGTAATATTTCTTTGCCCGTGTCTTCAAAAATGCGGATGTTGTAACGTTACCGCATACTCCATACAACTCAGTTACATTTAGACGACGTCAGCACTGCAAGTGTTAAGACGTCGGAAAGTCGTCAGGTTTAAAAATTTTATTTAAAGGTTTTACTTGGAAAATTTTATGCACTCACAGAGGAAGAAAACAAAATAATATATTAATAATAACTGTTTCTATGTTGTGCGCATTAGCGAATGAGAGCATAACAAGCGCGAATATATTGCACTCACTGTTGCTTCCAACTTTCCTCAAGCCCTGCTAAAGTTCTACTTCCAGGGCATTTCTCCGCCCCGTAATAACAAAGCTTAACCAATTCTACAAAGTTACGCTAAAGGGACAACGCACCGCATTAGTGCCAACTCAGAGTAATAACATTTTACATCAAAACTGTTTCTTGCCAGGCATTACGAACACATCTACAATTTTGTCACTGTTTTATTCATAATAATTATAAATTAAATATTGTTATTTATGTATAGAATATAAGTAAAAGTTGAATTTAACAAAAAATGAGAGACTTTTAATGTAAACAGAAGTATAAAACGCTTGTGGTGCGTGGCATATTTAGAAAACTACCAAACACGTCATATATAGGGGTGATTTTTCAAAGGCTTGATTCAAAAAAAGGTGTCAAGGAACCGCGGACAGGCTATACTTAGTTTCGATACGGCGTGAATCATTTCCTGTCCCGCTCATCCAGCAGCACGTATGGCAAGAACGCGAGCTGGTACTCGAGTAGGGGGAGGCGTTACAACGCGGCGGCGTCGTCTAGTGGTAGCTGGAAGTATAGTCGGTTCACGACTGGAAGAAACTTTTGAAAATCAACCTTTGAAAAAACACCCTAGCCGTTAGCTACATGCATATAACATTACAAACAGCGGCGAGCGCGGATACAGTTATGCCGTTAGGTTGCCAGCACAAAGAGAGGAAATAGTTCTAAAGTTTTAACGTAATTGTTAATTTATCGCTTACAAATGGGTTTCGAAAAGACTTGTATCTTATTATGCCAATTATTAATGACGTGATGCTAACGTACTTTGATTTCAATGTTTCTTGCATACTCACAAGATCACGCTCAAGGTGAAAGTAGAGCGGCCATTTGTTTACAAACCTTCGTTCCGTGTGTTGTTGGCGAGATGTGGTCGACACACGTGCCAGAGAATTGGTGCGATTATCTTGTTTAACCAATAATAATTCATTTACTTTTTTTTTTTTGCTAATATCCTTTCTTTATTATTTATCGTTGTGCCGATTTCTTTCGTTTCTGATATCTGTATAAGAGATTACTCGTAGTGCGTTCTC
>NQII01002954.1:138484-167937 GCA_002778355.1 Clitarchus hookeri
ACATATTCTTTTGTGTGAAATTCTCAATATTAAAAACTTTACGCTTGTGGAATATCCATTAATAATATATACATTACTTTTATGATGGGTACGTGCATGTACGAACACATGTACACACACACACACAGTGGAATGTAAACATTGCCATGTGACTGCCACATGGCAATGTTTGTTTACCCTTTGGCAGAAGGATACGAAATGGGCTTGAAAGTAGATCTTTAGCAGGGCTTCAAGAAAGTCTCTTCCAGTCATGAACCGACTATATCATAGTGCGGCCACAGGCAGGCAGACCCTGGTGCTATCAGGTGCGGGATTTTGTACAACTGCGCATGCGTGATCGCTGGCGGTTTCAGCGACGACCGCCACAATGGGGTTGCTAGGTGCTTCGGAGGCCTCGCTTGTCGCGCCGCGCCTATCTTCCGTTTCACCGCGTGTCTCTCGCTACGCGGCTGTGGAGCGATACGCATATCAATCTGCCCTCTATGCGTGAGAAGGCTGCGTATGTGATATAATCCAGTGGTCGGCAAGTAATTTGCGTTGAGGCCTGGATTATTTTGGAAAAATTGTACAGAGTTCCAGAAAAAAAACCTTTAAATTCACAATAGGCATTTTTTTCCCTTGAAGCAACCTAACTTATAAACATAAATGTTATGACTGACTCGGACAATTTTAGCCGTACTGAAATATTTTTTAGTTTTTATACACCGCTTTACATTATTTCCAAATAGGATTGCAGGGTTTATTCCGAATAAATCTATTACCCCATATAAATAAAATAAATTTTTCATTTTTGAAAACGTACGAGTTTTGCTCGCGCTGCTTACGGAATACGTGTAAAATATGGCAATACATGAACACACGTGTAAAATATGGCAATACATGAACACACGTGTAAAATATGGCAATACATGAACACACGTGTAAAATATGGCAATACATGCACACACGTGTGCTGGAGCGAAATCAATTTGGCATCTGGTGAACAATTACCTTTTATTTATGTATACACTGAGCAAGTTAAATGAACATATTTAGTTAGTAACTCTCATCTATATTTATAATTTTTTTTTTTTTAGCTGGTCTTTCGAAAGTTTATTAATTCGCCTGCTCGTCTGCCCATCCCCTACTTCTCCATCAGTCGCCACTGTCGTCTCAACTAGGAGGCACCACGAACTAAGAAACTCATTGGCACGATACCTGTGGGCTATATGCCTAGTTGTATGAAGTAAATAAAAATATAAACTGAAAGTTAAGAACGAACTATTTTCATCAATTTTTATTCAATACATTTACTCATTTTTTAGCTCCCCGTAAAATAATTTACAAAAATGTAATATTTTAATTGAATACAAATGAACTATGCTTATGGTCTTATAAGCACCGCTCATAAGTGTCTGAATTGACGAAGCTAATTTGAAGGCTACATCATTGAGCTGTTATGTGCGGAGAGTACCAATGTAAAGCTGGATTAAAAGTAAACAGTGCGTGATTGTCAGGAGTAACATGTAATGCGTATGTACTAAAATTGAGTGCTTTGTGATATATCGCATTGACGGTGGTTGGAAAGGAGGTAGGCATTCACTTATTTTATTTCAAATTCATTCTAATAATTTAATGGCTTTTAACACGGATCGCGGTTGAAATTTTTATTTTTCATAAATTTTATGCAATTTCGAAAATAATTTTTATGCTTAAGCAGACACACCACTAAGGACCTCTGGCACATGGATACAAGAAGGAAAATTTGAGCTACTGTAAATAAAATTACTAGCTTCCTGTATCTTTACCTTTCTCATGATGCACTGTGCGACGAACTTAATAGTCCACATTAATATTTACGAGCGATAAAATATTCGTGCAGAGCGAATAATTACATGTCTGAGATTGTTAATTGATTACGAGCCGTTGTACAAGCAAACACGATAAACGGGCAGCTCTCTTCTTTCTCGATACGCGTTGGCCAGCTGTCGACGATAAGCGCAATCTACGGCTATACTAAGAAACGCATCGTGCAAAAGATATGTCAGTACTTTACTTCTCGA
Organism: Clitarchus hookeri; assembly: GCA_002778355.1. Classification (NCBI taxonomy): domain Eukaryota; kingdom Metazoa; phylum Arthropoda; class Insecta; order Phasmatodea; family Phasmatidae; genus Clitarchus; species Clitarchus hookeri. The sequence continues at coordinate 140,527 of NQII01002954.1, forward strand.
ACACTCTGGCTATTTCCACGTTTGCTGACCAAGGAGAACCCTATGTGAAGTGAGGGGAAGAATAAAAGATTATATAATACTGTTATAAGATGCCTGAGGGGCGTATCTGAGTTTGTGAAGGATGGTGATCTTAATAAAAATAAAATAACTAAATTTGATTTAAAGTTTATTCACACAGCTATTATTTACAGTATTAATCTTTGTATCTCAACAATTACTCTTTTTATTTCTCAATGCGCAATAATTAATGTCTATTTTTACTCTAATTAGCGACCTTAATGCCTCTGTTTGGTTATAGTCAATTAACTCATACTCATAATTTACACACTTTTAGTATGTATGTTGCTATCATTTGTAATGTCTTTCACGCACGCACCCAGTCCAATAGTCCACCCTGACAGCCGTACTCTTCACTGCGCCGATGCTCGCAGTCGCAGATTTTCCTCCAGCTGGTCACTTCTCTCGTCGCTCGTCCGTTGCCTATCGCCAAAACTCCAGCCACTCATCAACTCCTGGCGAGGAGGACCGTGCACTATTTGTACTCTACTGGCCTTGACCTGGAAAGCTCGACGCACCCCGAGTCGTGCTGACCGAGAATAGGGCAGTAAACCACCAGAAAATTCTTCAGATAAACGCAGAAACTCAATACAACCAAGGTCAGCAGCGCGCGCTGCAAAAAGGATTATCGTGTCGGCTCGCTTTTTTGTAACATATACATGGTTCTTGGTTTATCGCACGCCTGCCATTCAAAGCATCCCTTGCGAATCGCCGCTGCTATCAGTTAACTGCTCTGTCCTTCACTTCTACCCGTTCGCGCGGGATAAAGCAGCGAGCGCGCAACAATACTGTTACAAGACCCCAGAGGGGTGTGTTCGTCAGAGATATAGGTTATAATAAAAATAAAATAACTTTATTTAATTTTTAATTTATTCACACTGCTATTTCTTGCAACATTAAACTATCAGTCTCCACTATTACTCGTATTATTCTCAGTGAGCGCAGTATACAATATCTACCCCAACTATAATCAAAGTCCTTCTCAGTGTCTATATTGGTTATAGCCACTTGATTAACACTGACTATTAACACATGTCCAGTCTATATGTTTCCAACATTTTATAATTCTTACATTCACGCATCCAGTTCAATAGCCCCGTCTGCCTCTCTCTCTCTCTCTCTCTCTCTCTCTCTCCACTGCACCGATGCTCGCTGTCCGCAGACTTCACTCCGGCTGGTCACTTTCGTCGCCACTCGACACTCTGCTGGCCCGCCGCTTCGCTGTCTTGTCGCTTATGGTCGCCCAATCCTCCAAACTCTCGACTTTCAATAACTGTCGGCTCAATTTTTTTTCTAACTACTCTAAAACGAAGTGTTANCAGTGCCACTTCAGATGACCACAGAAACTCAATCTGCCCAAGGCCAGCAGCGCGCGACAGGCTTATCGCGGTGTCGCACAAAGGTATGAGCGGCGGAACGTCTTTGTGTCTCGCTGCCCGCACGATACATCGATACTCTGTCCTTCCCTTTCGTTCGCTCGCGCGGGACAGGTCATAGAAAGCGATGCGAAACAGTGAGCGCGTAACAATACATTGAAAATGGAACACTACTATAGTATGTTCGCTTTTTCTTCACACTTTCAAACCTTTGAAAAATCACCCCTCGCATGACGTATTTAGTTATTTGCCAAGTATGCGGTGTAACGTAAGCGTTTTATACCTTTGCAAAAAGAAAGTATCTTATTATTCGTTAAATTGAAGTTTTATAAGTATTTTATTTATCAATTTTAACATCTCATTTATAATAATTATGAATAAAAACAGTGATAAAACAAGTCTGTTGGTAGTGCCTACTAAAAAATAGTTCTTATGTAAAATATTATTAAAACTGAGTGCGCACGAATTCGGTGCGTTGTCCTTTCGTGTAATATTGTAGACTTACTTAAACTTAGTTTGCACGAGGCGAAGAAATACCCTGGAAGTAGAACTTTAGCAGGGCTTCAGAAAATTGTGAAGTAACCGTGAATTGGTTATATCGATAGATTCTCCCTGGCACCAGATCGGCTCGCAGTTTTTGATAAGGTCTACGACACGGAAGTTCTTGCAGATCTTCGGTGGCGAGGATGTTATAGGTTACAGTGTAAACAATACAATTTCAATAATGTCGTATTACACTAGAAATAAAGTGTCCAGATCGTTGTTAACACGATTATTTTAATTGTGTGATTTATATTACTATAGTGCGTCTGAATTGCATTGCGAAGTTCGTGGTTTGGTTGCTTTAGGCTCCAGTGGGGAAGTTTTCTTAGAGATGTTGTTTTGTTTTCTACCCTAATTCCGTGCAAATACTTGCACTACCCCTTGCCAATATTGTGATGCAGGAGTGTCTCGACGAATGAAATTAATATGAAAATGTTGCAACGAGGACTAAATGAACATTAGTATACATTTCTTTGAAATACCACTGTTAGTGTTGAACTCACGGTGGTATAGGAGATACGGATAAAGAATACAGCTATATTGGAGCAGCTGTAGATGAAATCAGTGTTCAGTTATTTCAAAAAAAAACCTTTGCAGTAATACTGCTTACAGGTTTTACATCAGCATACATTACGTGGTTACATACAATTAGGTAACTATATATGATAGCAAAATAACCATTCTTGTATTGATAAACTTTTCCATTACGTTTTCTGTTGTACTCTGACATAGATACACACTATTGTTTGTGAAAATCGCAACACACAGAATGATTGGTCCGAATGTATCCAAACTTGGACGATTTGTACAACAGTGTACCAGCAATAAGTGGTTACGGTTGCAGAGAGATGGCGTAACGCAGGCCCAGCAGTGCCCTCTTGTGTGTGACCGGAAAAGGTCAGTGTTTACCAAGCTCAGTCAGTTAAAAGACGTCAAACGAAGTAAACGAAGTAAACGAAAGTGCCAGTATGCGTAGTCGACGCCATAAGGCACCATATCAGCATATGAGTGTGTGTTCGAACGGGGCAGAATGATCGGTCCCCGGGAAACGTGTCTGTCTTCCGTGACATTTCAGCTCGTGCAGGGCGTTCTGCTACGACAGTGATGAGTGTGTGGAACCAGTGGATATAAGAGGGTCGTACGCAGTGACGAGCGGGTACTGAACCACGCAATGTGACCACATCACGGGATGACCACCATCTGGTCCGCATGGCCGTAACTAACAGTAAAGCCTCGTCCACAGCGTTGGCTCGACACTGGAGCACTGCAACGGGTGTGGACCTGTCTGCGTCGACGGTTCGACGTCGTCTGCTGCGGGCTGGACTGGTGGCACGCGTACCACCGCGTCGGTTTCCATTGTCCAGAAACCACATGCCCATTGCCTCAGACTGCAATGGGCACGTGAACGCCGTCGCTGGTGTGCTGAGTGGCATAATTTAATGTTTTCGGAAGAGTCCCGCTTCAACCTGTCCTACAGCGATGGCTGCATACGTGTTAGACGCTACCGTGGTGACCACAATCTGGCAGCCTGCATTGTGATGGTTTGGGGCGCCATTGGATACAATATGCAATCCCAGCTCCTATGTATTGCGGGCCATCTGAACAGCAACCGCTACACCAGGTAGTGATGTTACGTTAGCCCGAGGTACTGCCCCTCCTTCAGGCAACTCGACATGTCATATTTAAGCAGGACAATGTCCGGCCACATGTGGCGAGGAATGTGCAAGCCTTCTTCAATGAACGACGGGTACCACTGCTTCCCTGGCCTGCACGTTCGCCTGACATATCGCCCATCGAACATGTCTGGGATATGGTTGGTCGGTGCCGTGTTCGTCACGGACCTCCAGCAATCACTGTCTACGCTTTGTGGAGTCGCATACAAATCGCTTGGAGGGAGATTCCCCAAGAACATATCCAGGTCCTCTGATTCTATGCTACGACATTTATGGGCTCTGATTGCAGCACGTGGAGGCTTCACATCATACTCAATTCTCAAGGACAGAGATCATATGCAGTTCTGTAATCCTAACCAGTTGTGTATTGTCATTTACCTGATATGTGGTTAAAGTTCATTTCAATCACATGTATCCTTCGTGTTGCATTTTCACAAACGTCATTTCAAAACAATGTAAACGCATATTCAATTAGTCCTCGTTATCGTATTATTAACACTCAGAAAAAAATATCGAAGTCAACTGCGAGAATTTGCCCCGCTTTACGTCCGTGAGTAAGGCGGCTCGATACTTGTGAGTTAGCGTGCCCGGTGCACGTCACTTGACCTAAAATCTAAGCGACAAGTTAATTTTACTAAGTCACTTGACCTAAACTCACTTGGACTAATACTCACTTGGCGCTAAATGTCATTTGCCTTAAATGTCACTCGATCTTAAAGTATTTGGTCAAAAGTCATCTGGTCTAAAACACGTGGTTCAAAATTCACTTGGCCTAAAAGTCATTTGACTTAAAATCAATTTGTCCTGAAAGTGACTTGGTCTGTCACTTGGCCTAAAATGCACTTGACTTAAGTGTCACTTTGCTCAATATTCACTTGGCCCAAAAGTCACTTGGCCCAAAAGATGCTTGGCCCAAAATTCACTTGGCCTAAAAGTCTCTTCGACTAAAATCTGTTGTCATCCACTTCCAACAGGGTTCAAATCCTGTGTGGATTCTAATATAAATCTCTCGTGCGTGGAAAACGTGGCGAAAGTTGTCATTTGTCGGTGTGTTTTCTCGGTATAACCACATTGTAACCATACTGCTTTTTTATTATTTCTCCATTCTTAAATCATATTTCTCGCCATGTATTCAGGGATTGCTTTTAACAATGACTTCCAGATACAGAATGATGTACATATAATGGTGTAACCGTAATAATACATATGAGATCACAGTGAGGTTAAAGAGCCAAAGGACAGAGACAGGATTACCCTAAGATACAACATAGGACAAGTGATTGAACGTTTTACGAGTGATAAACCTGTACAATATATGAAAATCCAATGAACAATCATAAAAACAACATACTTCAATATTTATCAACACCAGCGAGTAATAATAAAATATTTCTTCCAGAAACAGGGGTGATTCATAAGAGCTGAAGTAAGGCTGAAAAACCACTTTAAATAAATCACTCCCAGTGCTTCTGGTTGAGATCACACCGACGACCCCTAAAATGCAAGTCGTACATGTTGCCTCAAGAGACTCCACTACGATGTTCCCGCTACTAAAAATTTACTGTCTTGGGATTGAGTTAGGAGTATTTGTAACATGTTTTAATGATGATTCGGTGTTTGTAGTGCTACACAAAGTATGCAGAGGGTGTTGAGGTTACGTANATTTGTAACATGTTTTAATGATGATTCGGTGTTTGTAGTGCTACACAAAGTATGCAGAGGGTGTTGAGGTTACGTAAGGATAGGTTCGGTTAAGTTAGGTTTAAATTATGTTAGGTTATGTTACGTTAGATTATACCAAGTGCAGAAAATTGAACTAAATTATATTTAATGGACTATAATATTCTATTCACTGAATTACAGATTATTGCTTAACTATCAAGTATTCACTATTACGTACATACCCACATAGTCAATGTTGTGGCGGTTCCTTTGATGCGGGAAGTGGATTGGCTGCACCAGGCTGTGGGAACGGGGCATGTATGTGATTGGCTACTGCGCGTTGCGTAAAGTTTCCTAACGTTTTAATAATGTCTCTGTCTCTACTTGCATATATTTTAACGAGCTCAGCGACTGGCACGCGCCCAGTAAAGTTGGTAACGGCAGAGAGAAAGTTGTGTCATGTCTCAACGTTGAATTAAAAGTCTTGAAATAACACAGAAATGATTTATTTTGCTGTCCGTTTTTTAATGCTTATAAATCTAGAGATTTATCAAATTATAAAAATATTTACTTTTTTTTAATTATGTTACAGTTTCACTTGACCGACTCGTGAATAAAGTGAGCAGTCCCATGGCAATGTTAATTGTGCATATTGTGGAAGAACACACAATGTGCGTACAAGTAAATCAGGGTTTTGGAATGTGCTCAGTTTACCGTGAACAGCCTTTACCTCTCGGCCTCTGTATCTCCCCTTCTTCTGTAACTCACGTCTTGTCCTGGCGAGGTTATCTCGTGGGGAGATGCGGACCTGTGGTAAGGTTGCTGTTGTTATTTTCACCTTATCGTACGTCATTAGGATAGGACATAAGTTCTCTTAAGATGTAGAAACTGGAAAGGGGGAAGAAATAATAGAAGAATGATTGCAATGACTTAAACGTTTTTAAATACAGATATAAGTATTATGGTGATGGGGGATCTGCTTGAAGAGAGCGAGAGACAGAAGGAAGTCCGAGAAGGGTGATAAGAGAAAGGACTGACCGAACATCGAACTCGTGACTGCTCGCAGCCCAGGGAGAGAAAATACGTCGAGGCCGCTGGTAGCCCGCCGACTGCGATGTCCCACCAATTTGGCCCCTTGATTGTGGTTGGTTCTGACGTGGTTTGTTGGTGGATCATTTGGTGATTTGTTGGTGGGTTGTTGATAATTTTTCGTCACTTCGAATAGTCAGCTGGGGATCACATTTTGGTCCTACCTCGACGGATTGTCCAGCTTGTGTATATTTTTTGAGATTTCAGTTCTGTTTTGGAAATATTTAATGATCCGTCTGCTGCCATTTTCACGGGCATGCGTGTGTGGCTTTCATGTATCGCAAGGTTGCGTAGCGTAAAGAGCAGAGTTTAACACTGTGCAGGAGGTAGCAATCGCATGGGTCCGCAGGAAAAACNGCAAGGTTGCGTAGCGTAAAGAGCAGAGTTTAACACTGTGCAGGAGGTAGCAATCGCATGGGTCCGCAGGAAAAACCATGAGTCAGTCGAAGGAAATAAAAATACACAATGAGCAGCCAAATTGTACTAAATTAACTGCAATACAAGCCGGGAGTTAGAATAAATTGGCTTTACATTAGCAATAAGTGACACACGTTAAGACGTATAAAAATCACAATAAATAATATTACCTTATCCTATTCATGGCTAAGCACTTCTTGTCTCGTGGTTTAAGTCTTCTTCCTTCCACACCGCAGAAACGATCCATTACCCGTAGAGCAANTTTAAGTCTTCTTCCTTCCACACCGCAGAAACGATCCATTACCCGTAGAGCAATGCAAGCTTAATTGTTTTCCCCAAAAATTTCAGCGTCGACAGCCGGAAATAGTTAGAAAGCTTTTTAACGAGAGTAATATTTATGCCTCTGAAAAAACTAAACTCAAGTGATATCAAACCGGACCCTGTAAGAACGANCGTTAAGACGTATAAAAATCACAATAAATAATATTACCTTATCCTATTCATGGCTAAGCACTTCTTGTCTCGTGGCTTAAGTCTTCTTCCTTCCACACCGCAGAAACGATCCATTACCCGTAGAGCAATGCAAGCTTAATTGTTTTCCCCAAAAATTTCAGCGTCGACAGCCGGAAATAGTTAGAAAGATTTTTAACGAGAGTAATATTTATGCCTCTGAAAAAACTAAACTCAAGTGATATCAAACCGGACCCTGTAAGAACGANTTTTTAACGAGAGTAATATTTATGCCTCTGAAAAAACTAAACTCAAGTGATATCAAACCGGACCCTGTAAGAACGATTACGGATAAGCCAGGAAAAATAAAAATCATTTACTCATAAAAATTAAAATAACCTTTTACTAAAGTTGTTAGCCCAGATAATTTCTGTTGATCGGGCGGTACAAAATTTTTGTTCGGGAAATAATATCCACGCAGTTGCGGTAGTAGAGAGAGTTTCCAGTCCACGTTTTAAGCCGCTTTGATGAATCTTCTTTAGCTATAGTAAGAATTATGAGCCACAAAGTAATGTAAAGAAAGGTTCATGGTGATGGAAATTCTGACATTGCACTGAGTTCCGAACCATTTGGTAATCTGGCTTAGTACTCATTGATTCATGATGCTGCAGTTTGAGAGCTAACCATCACCGATTCGATCTCCTAGCAACGTAAGCTTGTTGTATTAGGGTGCACGGCCATCGAGGACCAACAAAGTATATACATTTACATTTCGTAATTACAGTTATTGTAATAAGTTTTCTGCGACTGGCGGTGACAATAGCTAAGAGACATTCTCTTGTGTCTTTGTTCCTTCTATAGACACATTTATATTAATTGGTGTAACTGAATTAATTTCAACTGTCCCTCTACTCTCATGTAAACAGGCGTCGTTCTGCGCAAACTAGCACGGATACAAAATTCTGGAGGGTTTGTAAATATTTATATTTTCAATATCAATTCTCCGTATTTCTTACAATGGGAACGCGGTGGTGTAGTGATTAAACTACTCGCCTTAAAATGAGGCGAACCGGGTTCGATTCGGGGTGCGGTCACCCGGACTTTCGCACGGGGCGGACGTTGACATTAGCAGGCGGGTTTCCTTGGGGCACTCCCGTTTCTCCCACCCTTGCATTTCCCCACTAATCCATTTTCGTCTCACTTCATTCTCACTCAAGACTTCGATGTTAAGGGTTCTGCCTGCTTGGAGCTTGAACTGCGTTGCAGTGTGTTTGAAATCTTGTTTTTGACGAAAATATTAAACGTGTCCCCAGAACGTGAACACCATGCAATATAGTACATTTTGTTGCATGTTGGCAACACTGCTTCCGCGTAAATAATGCGACGCGTATGTATTGCACAGTTTACGTGCCAAGTCTTGTATTTATATTTCAGTGTATTATACGTTTTGTTCTGCGACGGTTAAAACAAGCGATCGGTGAAATGTGTGATCTCTCAGACTTCGAAAGAGAGCAAATCGTTTGTGCTCGGTTAGCGGGAGCGTCTGTGACGAAAACCGCTGAATTTTTTAACATTTCATGAGTGACAGTATCCACGGTAATGACAGCATACACAAAACATGGTAAAACATCACCGGCGAAGAGGAATAGTGGGCGAAACCCAAAGTTAACTGACAGAGACCGACGAACATTAAAAAGAATTGTGGCCAGAAAACATAAAACTACCGCGGCAAAAGTGACAGCAGAACTCAACACTCACTTGAGTAATACTGTTTCGACAAAAATAGTACGGCGGGAGCTCCACAAAGCTAACATTCATGGAAGGGCTGCAATTGCGAAACGGAAGCCAACGCTAAGCTGCGAAAGAAGTGGTGCCACGATCATAAAACCTGGACACTTGATGATTGGGAGAATGTCCTTCAGTCAAGCATGGGGGAAGTTCAGTTATGATTTGGGTGGCTATATAGTGGTATTCAGTTGGCCCTCTCATTCACATTTCTGGCCGGATTACTCCGAATGAATATCTCGACATCCTCAACGATGAAGTTTTTACTGTCACTATCATATTGCTGCCAAACACTGCCATTTTGCAAGATGATAATGCGTCCATACACACAGCCAAAAAAGTTCAGTCTTTGTTTGAGGAGCATCAGAATATCATCAAACATCTTCCCTGGCCAGACCTCAACATAATTTAACCGGCATAGGGAGTTTTAGAGCAGGGAGTGAGGAGCAGATTTCCATATCCATTATCATTGAAGCAATTGGCGGATGTTTTGGTACAATAATGGGACAACATTCCGTTGGAAATTATTCAGACACTCTACGAATCTATTCCGGGAAGAATTGCAGCTGTTCTAAAAGCAAATGGTGGCCCAACACCTTATTAATAAATAAATATTGTGCGTATGTCAGGTGTTCATATTATTTTGTCCATCCCCTGTACAAAAAAGACATCATACCCCAGACGAGGAAGAAATGGTACTTTAAAGATAACACCCACGCTGTCAATATTGTTTTTAANGGTGGCCCAACACCTTATTAATAAATAAATATTGTGTGTATGTCAGGTGTTCATATTATTTTGTCCATCCCCTGTACAAAAAGACATCATACCCCAGACGAGGAAGAAATGGTACTTTAAAGATAACACCCACGCTGTCAATATTGTTTTTAANAAAAAGACATCATACCCCAGACGAGGAAGAAATGGTACTTTAAAGATAACACCCACGCTGTCAATATTGTTTTTAATCCATCTAATACAGTTAAAAACGGGGTTTTTTCATACTGCCGTATCTTAAAACATGCTAGCCGGACACGAGTCAAACTCCGATAGGAGCCTGTATTGAACTTTGCTACTGAATTTCCACCAATAAGATGATATGTTCACCGCTGAAAGTCCCATAGGTACACGCAGCACTATGAGAACACTGTGCGTCAGTTCAGGGCCCTGCATATGCAGTCGATGGCGCTCTTGAAGTGCGTGCCAGTGTAACCCTTATAGCTCCCGCGCTTGGGCCAAAAAAGGATAGAAACGATGCAGGCAGACAGGACCTTTAATTGCCTACCAAATCCTCTCACTGCCTGGATACTTACCAGAAATCTGAGCTGCGTTGTGTGTAATTTGAAAATTATCAAGAGACTGCAGCAGAGGGAATCGAACCCACGTCTTTCCGAACGCGAGTCATGCGCGGCACAAATTGAACAATTACGCTTGCCCATCGAACCCTTAACTCGAACAGGTGAACTTCTTCAACGGAAATCCTCTACAAACAATCACGGCTGCCGGCAAGGGAGCTATTAGTTTTCGACGGGACATGCCCATGCTATAATTGCGTCCGGCAAATTACTGGATTCCACTCCTGAATTCACTTATGGTCCGTAATTGCATTGGCCGGAAATTACGCTTTCGTTTCGAACAGCGGTTCTGCTATTTTTAGTACTGGAAATNACAGCGGTTCTGCTATTTTTAGTACTGGAAATAGCGCGTGCAGCGTCAGCAAATTTGACAACGAATGTTGGTAGTCGTGTTCGTGGGATGTCTCTGAATTATGTTGCAAATAAAAATATAAATGTTTTATGAAGCTGTCTGTCGTAGCTGTACTATATCAGGCTCCCGTGGTCGAAGTTGTTGCGGCATTATTTTCGGACAAGAAAGTTCCGAGTAAGCCATGCTCTAAACCGGAACCATGTTAAAAATAATACTAGTCTAACGTTTTTTCATCGCAGTATCGTAACGCCTTTGTCTGCTTTCTGGTTTTTAATTACCGGTTTCTTAAAGCACCTTGCAGATATTGATTTTTTTTTTCAAGTCACTGAAGTAACGGAGCGGTAAGTACGCCAGTGGCCGGCTAATAAATGCCTCAACACATTTACTGGAAGTAAAATAACAGGATGCCGATTAAATATTGCTATCTAGAGATGCAACGCAAATCTGCAACTGCATTACTCTATTGTGGGATTAAATGCGTATTGTTACAAGACGCCGGAGTGGCGTATCACAGTGCGTGAGGGATTAAGTTCTTAACCAACATAAGAGAAATAAATATGATTTCTATTTTATTCACAAAGCTGTTATTTACGACATAAAACTCCCTATCTCCACTATTGCACCNGAAATAAATATGATTTCTATTTTATTCACAAAGCTGTTATTTACGACATAAAACTCCCTATCTCCACTATTGCACCTGTTATTGTCAATGAGCGTAATATTTAATGTCTATCTAAATTATAATTAAAGCCCTTATAAATGTACCTATAAAAAATGCAGTAACTTCATTCACGCTTTTTTTTTGTATGAGCCACTGTAGACTACACTTATTTCAAGTGTAACTTTCTTTCGTTCTTCCTTTTCTCCCACATTTCTTTAATCCTTTCTCGATGTTTCTCTATTCTCTCCTCAGTCCAAACGACTTCTCTCTTTTTCTTGGGGTTTTCCTGGAAACTTGTAAATTTTTGCAACTTGCCCCTAAGTAGTGAGCGTGTTTTAATGTCTCCATGGATAATTTGGATTTCCTCCTTGTCCTTTTCAGTTTCTTTAATCCATATACTAGTCAGTTTCAATTTTTTTTATTAGATGAAAAGTTTTCATGTGAGTCTATTTGAGTCCATTCTTTAACTGTGTCCATAACATGAAATTCTTAACTNTATTAGATGAAAAGTTTTCATGTGAGTCTATTTGAGTCCATTCTTTAACTGTGTCCATAACATGAAATTCTTAACTACCTAATTATGTCTGTGATTTTATCAATATGTGCATAGAGTTCCTTGTTATGGCGCGGCCTGTATTGTTCCCCGTCTTTAACTGGTTCCAGTATCTTTCTATATATTCTTCTTTCTGTGATTTCCAATTACTACATCATCATTTTCTTACGCAAAGTCAAACATTCTACTGCATACAGTGCTTCTGGGCGAATTACTGTTGCCAATTCAAGCTTATTATTTGCACATATTCTTCCTGTCTTTTGTCGTAATTCCAAATGTATGTCACTCGTGCATACAGTTCAGTAGTCCCGCCCATCAGTCTCTCTCTACTCTGTACCGATGCTCGCAGTCAACAGACTTCTCTCTCGCTGGACCCTGTCGTCGCCACTCGTCGCTCTGCTGGCTCGTCGCTTCGCTGCTTTCGTTTCGCACACCTCGCGTTTAAGGTCGTTCCAACCCTCTAAACTATGTAGACGGCTCAGAGGCCCGTCGCGGCTTAAGTAGTCTCGCTGGCCCGATACAGAAGGTTCCCCGCTCCTAGAGTCTCGCTAAGAGGCTAGGGCAATGCCCGGAACATTATTTCGTAGATAACCGCAGAAATTCAATCCGCGGAAGGTCAGGAGTGTACAAGATCCGATAGGTTTATCTGGCGCACTCGGCGGTTCGCCTTTGTGAATATCCGCGTGCTCCTCGGGTTATCAGCCTGGCCTTGAGACACTCCTTCGCTCGCACGCGTGTGGCTGGGCGTGGCGGGGCGGGGCGGGGCAAGGGAAGCAGAGCGGAGAGCCGGTATCAACTCTATATAAGGTAAAGGGTGCAAAGAGGAACGCAGTTATCTTTGCGTTGCATTACACCGTTGCAAATGGTAGGTAAGGGCCGTTCACGATAAACTAAGCACTTTTGAGATCAACCTTAAGAAAAAGTCACTGCTCCTACCTGCACATATTTTATGGGGAGCACTGATTTGTCATGCGCCCAGTAAAGTTCGTAACGAAGGAGGGAAAGTATTTCCATGGCTTAACGTCGAATTAAAAGTGTTTGGTAAACATTTGTTTAAGTTATATATGTATTTCATATTTGTTTTTTTAATGCGTCCAAGTGTAAGAATTAGCAGATGTGTAAAATATTTACTTTTCTAATAATTCAATATTTTTACTTGACCGACGCATGCATAAAGTGATGAGACCCGCGGCAGTGTTAATTTTACATACAGCGGAAGAATACATAACGTGCATACAAGTAGATCTTAAGCAGGACGCAGTTTACCGTGAACAGCCTATAGTCCATATTCGATTGGGGTCCAGAGGTGCAGCTGTCTCTTTGTGCAACTTGCAACCTTGGAGAATTAACTAGCGCTCGACCACCTCTCCGCCTAAGAGCTACTACACAAACAATCCGACTTTCTTTACNAACCTTGGAGAATTAACTAGCGCTCGACCACCTCTCCGCCTAAGAGCTACTACACAAACAATCCGACTTTCTTTACAAACGATTCCTAGAAACGGTATAACCAGATACAAAAGCCATTTACGTCGAACGAATCGTCCTTGGTGAAGTCAATCATGCCTGGTGTAAAAAATAAGAGTTNAACCTTGGAGAATTAACTAGCGCTCGACCACCTCTCCGCCTAAGAGCTACTACACAAACAATCCGACTTTCTTTAAAAAGGATTCCTAGAAACGGAAACTTCAGATACAAAAGCCATTTACGTCGAACGAATCGTCCTTGGTGAAGTCAATCATGCCTGGTGTAAAAAATAAGAGTTNCAGATACAAAAGCCATTTACGTCGAACGAATCGTCCTTGGTGAAGTCAATCATGCCTGGTGTAAAAAATAAGAGTTTGTATTGGAACCAGCTTATTGGGTTCCGTGTGTGGGACAGCAAATTGTGTTTGTGTGTGACGTAAATTGCACTTTGGTGTTGCTAACTAAATTAAATATTTGTACGAGAGCCTGATATGTTACGGATTTTGGTCAACATCAGCAATTTCGCTTGTATAGTTTTGGAACAGCTTGAAACATATTAAGTTATTTTATTTTCTCCTAGCTATGAAAGACCTAATATTACACAAGTGCTTACGTATGTTCGTGTATTGAAAATGTTGCTCCTGCGTGTATTGAAGCTGCTTGCAAAAATAATAAGGAAGCTGAAATGTTTATCGATAAAAGTATTCAGAGAAAAGTACCCATTTTGAAGGTTGTGTTTTGACTAACTAGGTTTTAATAGCGGGATTTTTCGCAGCAGCAAAATTGACGGACAGATAAATAGGGTTTGTTAACGCACTGAAAAAAAATAGAATTCAAGTACCTATTTAAAAAAGACTAGATATTTCACTTTTCCCAACACTAATTTTCGAATTATTTTGTATTCCAAAACTTACTTTAATCTCAATGCAATTTTGGCATTTAATGATATTTATGGTTTTCAAGCAAGGTTCGGTGCAAAACTATTAATTTCTTTTAGTAAATTACTTAGGTGCTCGATTTACCGTGTTACTTTTAGATAATTCGTAATTAGAGGTATATCAAAAATGCAAATAATATTTAATTAGATATTCTGTCCACGCATTTGTGGAAAAAANAATTCGTAATTAGAGGTATATCAAAAATGCAAATAATATTTAATTAGATATTCTGTCCACGCATTTGTGGAAAAAGTATAAATGTGACCTTTTGCAGAATCTATAAACAGTTTAAGAGTAAAATTTCTAACCTAAGTGAACTCAGANAAAAAGTATAAATGTGACCTTTTGCAGAATCTATAAACAGTTTAAGAGTAAAATTTCTAACCTAAGTGAACTCAGAGTTGACAAAAGAAGCTGGAAAAAAATTTATCGCAAACATATCCGGATTGGACTAAAAATTACAGAATTGGAGAAACCGGAAAAAAAAAATGTTTACACGAAACGTCGTCTGGCTGAGATCAAAACAGTATTGATGCAGTACTGAAAACACATTTTTATAACATGAGGGTGAGTAGAGATTATAAATAACCTAATAAAATTCGATGTTAAAAAAAAGTGAAGTAATTTTTGAATTTTGATGGCAGTGGTGTGGTGAAACTTAATTTATATTTTGATTGGATCTCTATAGCCTACAATGACTGCGACATTCCTCGTAGTCATTTTAGGCAACTGAGATCCAATAAAAATCCAAATTAAAAAAAATTGAAGCATCACAAAACTTAAATTCCAATTATTTCCGTTTTATTCATTGACTCGAGTTATAAACAAAGAGTTAGCGTTTTGATTACAATGCATTCTTAGATAATTTTTGTTTAAATTAAAGTTTAAATGAACAAATGAGATCATTTCATCTTTAATGCAAGTTTGGTCCTTTGCGAATTCAATCGTGACTGAAATTTTACTCTAAACAATATTGGTTCACATTGTGACTTTCATCGTTGGAAACTACATGATGGCTAAAGTTAATGATCTGGAGAATTTGTTTTTCATTTTTCACCTTGTGTTACTTAGGAAACTAGCGCTACTTAAGTCATTCGTTTATGAGCTGTTCACAGTTAGCTGAGCACCTTGTAAGCAATGATTAGCATGTAGTTATATTTATCATTTTTCATACTTCTGCCATATGTGAAATTTAAGTTTTTATGGACCTGTTCACTATATATAAAAACTATTCAAGTGAAACCGTGTAACTTAAATGAGTTGCTCATACGCAAGTTGATACTTTAGTGTGTATAAACCATCTAACAATGGCCCTACATTTAAAATTTAAACACGCAACACAACGATAAGACCACGAACTAATTTTTTATTAACTAGCTGCAAACCTAACACAGGAACCTGTATGCCAGTGTGTGGTGTAGCTTGTATGTAGTTACAAGCAGTGATGTTTTATTGGTAAGTTTTTCCCCCCCAAGGCGTCCACTTTACCGCGTACTGCCTACCGCACGAGGTAAACCCGCTCGATAGTCGAGATGAAAGGAAATGCATTTGCGGTTGCAGGGCCTGGAGCTGAAAGGACAGATGGTGTTCTGCCCCGAGTCGGACTCCATCCTGTTCGTGGGCTCCCCCTTCCTGGACGGGCTGGACGGCCTAACTAGCCGGGGGCTCTTCATCTCCGACATTCCTCTGCACGATGCCACCCGGGACGTCATTCTCGTCGGCGAGCAGGCCAGGGCGCAGGTACTTTTCTCTTTCTTTCTCTCTCTCTCTCTCTCTCTTTGTATATATCTCTCTCTGTATATATATATATATTAGTATATATATATATAAATCTGTATATATATATATATTAGTATATATATATATAAATCTGTATATATATATATATCTGTATATATATATATATCTGTATATATCTTTTTCTCTCTCTGTATATATATATCTTTCTCTCTCTGTATATATATCTCTTTCTCTCTCTCTCAGTATTTATCATTTTCTCTCTCTCTGTATCTGTATATATCTATCTGTGTCTGTATCTCTCTCTCTGTCTTTCTCTAAAATATTCTTTCAGGATTATTAATCATAACGATACTTTATGCGCCATTTCATTATACTATGATCAATGGGCAGACAAGTAATTTTATCCGTGACAGCCAGAAATTCTTTATAGTCTACTCGCTGTTTCTTCACTCTCTTATGATTAATTTTTTGGAAAATCACCTTGTGTATTACGTGTTTGGTGCTTTTATATATAGGACACGTATTACAAGCGTTTTATACGAGTGTTAAGATAAAAGTACTTTATTTTTATTTAAATTGAAATTTTGCTTATATTTTATCTGTGAATTATAATAGGTTACTATAATTAGTGTGAAAAAATTCAGAGAGAAAAAAGTATAGTTGGTAACATCTAGTAAGAAATTGTTCTTATGCAAAATAATATTATGAGTGCGCACGAATCCGGTGAATTGTCTCTTTGTTGTAATTTTCTATACTTGGTTATGCTTTGTTTGCATGTAGCGGAGAAATATCCTGGAAGTATAACTTCAGCAGGGCTTCAGAAAAGTCTTAAGTAACCGTAAACGGCCTGTATCATGTTCGCCTAGTATTTTTTGAAGCCTTGCTGAAGTTCCACTTTAAGGATATTCGTCCTCCTCGCGTAAACAAAGCGTAACGAAGTCTAGGAAATTATACCAAAAGGGGACAACGAACCGCACCCTTGCGCAATCAGTGTAATAGTATTTTGCGTAAGAACTATTTCTTACTAGGCATTGCCAAAACAACTCTCTTCTCACTGTTTTATTCATATACATTATGATGAATTATTATAATTGATAGATAAAATATAAATAAAATGATAATTTAACCTAAATGAGGTACTTTTATGTTTTTTTTAAATGAACACAGATATAAAACGCTTGTCATATATAACATAATGAGAAAAAAATCAGACCTACAAAACTCGAAGTACTTCAAAGCGTTGGTCACGATTTTTTTTTCTTTATAATTGTACCACATACTGTCCAACTTGTAGAAATTACCTTGGACTACATTTTCCTCATATACAAATATTTTAGATCACATGGTTTTGCAAAATGACTTGTTAAAATCAAACTTTTACTGTTTTTGTAATGTACAAATAAAGCAAACAGAAATTTTTGCGGAAACTTGGACAAGGGCAACTTGAAGGTAGTGTCTTAATTTATTTTAAGGTGTACTTAGCTCAATATATTTTACAAAAAATCAGGAGCAGCAACAAAATCATAAATATGCAGACATTAATTAATTTGAAAAAAATTTTGTAATTGAAAAAAAAAAAAAACTCTTGTAACATGTTATAGACATCTTGAAGTAGATCTTGACACTTTCTTTTAGTGATAATTACCTTATTTCTGTACGTAAATTAGTTTTCATTGCCTGTACATTTGTATAACAGTAAAATTGTGGCAATAGCTCAATTATTTTTGCGAGGAAAGAGCAAATACTAATAACGTATAAAANAACTCTTGTAACATGTTATAGACATCTTGAAGTAGATCTTGACACTTTCTTTTAGTGATAATTACCTTATTTCTGTACGTAAATTAGTTTCCATTGCCTGTAAATTTGTATAACAGTAAAATTGTGGCAATAGCTCAATTATTTTTGCGAGGAAAGAGCAAATACTAATAACGTATAAAATTTGAACAGTGTGTCGTACAGACTTTAGAAGCCATTGTCTCGTGTGCAACACCCTTAACACTGAGTACACTGGGCGAAATGATGCACCGGAATCATCACTTCCAACAGACGTGATACGCGACATCTATACGTGAACACTTCATTGGCTGTTGCACTTAGCTTACGTCACGTCTTCGTTTTTCTCCCCCACTCGGAACTCACCAGCTGCACCGTCGTGTTGAAGGACGCCAGCTTCACGCACTGCACTTCACTGCATTAGCCGTACTTGATACTACTGCTCATAATTTCATCGTGCTCAGTAACGTGTTTAATAGTTGAGCTGTTTTATTTTGCCGAAATATATCTTTCGGATGAGAGAAAATTTTTTTTAACTACTTGCTTGTTAAACTTCAGAATGAAGTTGGAAAGATAGGCTCAGTAACTTTCATACCTCTTGCATTATTAACCCTTTCATTCCCACACAATTTTATGCTTTCTGGTGTTGCAAATAAGAAACGTTTTGATGCATGCTGTACTTAAGCTGGCAAAGAACTGGGTTTGTTATCGTAACCAATAAGCTGTAGGGTTTGTGTTCGGTGATCAGTGGAGTCAGACATGCCGTAGAACAGTAGCGCGGTTTACAAATCAGTTACTTCTAGGGAAGATCGTTGTGTACTGAGCTTCGCAGTTTACAGTACTGATAAAAATGAACTTTCCTGTGCGCCATGTAGACAATCGGCTACACTGGGCATCAGAGGGTTAATAAATCGTTGCCCGTACGGTATACAATCATCGTGTTAAAGTGCTGAGAATACAGAGGTAAGACAGTCCCTTATCCCGCGAACTCCAGCCACACAAGTCAACAAAATGGCGTCTCTGGTCGGCAAACGTGTATCACCGTTCGCCAACCAGCACCTGGTAACATACTTGCCAGAAGGCAGCCTAGCCAATAAGGGACCTTCAGCAACAAGCAGCAGCCAATTATACACAAGGCCCGTTCCTAGGGCCCCTCGCAGCCAATCAGAGAGAGGGTATGCAATTTAGAATCTGTGTACTTAGCTACTATGTGACTGTACGCTGCAAAATGATGTTA
Source organism: Clitarchus hookeri (assembly GCA_002778355.1). Lineage (NCBI taxonomy): Eukaryota > Metazoa > Arthropoda > Insecta > Phasmatodea > Phasmatidae > Clitarchus > Clitarchus hookeri. The sequence goes on from NQII01002954.1 coordinate 159,661, forward strand.
CGTATGATAATCACTGAGCCCGACTGTTTTCCGCGAAAAGATTTATTCTCATGTTTCACTTGAAATTTTTATGTGCAAGCTTGCAAATTCACTTTGGCTATTGGCTGCGTGTCCGAGCGAAAAGTCATTTTCTACTCGACTGGGCCAGTCAAAATAGAGTTACCCCGACGCTGTACGTCCGTGATTGGCTGGCAGGCACCTAGACGCGTGCGAGTTAAAATCATCGAACCGCGATATAGGTTCTAAACTGATGTGTTTTGGAGAACTACGGGTCGTGGAATTGGGTGCGACCGGAAAAGGAAACCTTATTCTATTGGCGGATGGCCAATGAGCTAATCAATCGAGACCCAGCTATTAACTTGCAAAATAATATTTATGTCTACAGTAATTTAAATATTAAATAAAAATGTTTTACAAGATGTTAATGCTCTACTAGTGCTAGGAAAAGCTGCTGTTGTAACAAAATGTTGAAAGGAGCGAGAGTATTATATCCTGATATTCGCAGGTTTACTTTTCAAGTTATAAACGAGAGATACTTCCAAGTCAAAATTTTTTTTAAAGCAAAGGCATGATTATCATTGCGATAATTTCAATAAAAGTCTATGTGAAGGATTATAAGTTGGGTTACTGGTTGAAGAGGAATAAGAAATTATAATTTACAGTTGTTTCATTAAGTATGTTACAATGTTTGGGAGGTGGTACCTTATGAAAAATGGGGTAGAAAACATATGGATGGCTCATGTCTTAAAACGAAATGAGAAATTGAAAAATAAAAGGCTTTTAGTTAAATATTAATAACTAGTAGGGATGGAAGAAAATTTAAGTGGACAAAGCAATCCTAACTAATATTATAAATGCGAAAGTGTGTTTGTTTGTCATTATTTCACGTCGCAACGGATCGACGTGATTTTTTTGTACAGAGATAGTTGGAGGTCCGGGAAGTAATATAGGCTAATTTTCATCCCGAAAAAATATTTCATTCCTTCAGGAAAAAATATTTAGTAAAAATAGCGCTCGGGGTACAATGCTGCGTCAATGTAAGTTGTTAAGTGTGGGACGACGTCGCAACCCAGCAACAGATCGACGTAATTTCTTGCACAGAAATAGTTGGAGGGCTGAATGGTGATATTGGCTACTTTTTATCGCGAGAAAATATCTCAAAAAATTTACTAACGATAATAGTGAATCAAGTTGGAAAAAAGTTTTTTTCGCCAGCGCGCTCTCCTACAATACGCTGTCTAAACCGTTAAAGATTGAACAATATCGTGTAGTAAAGAATTGTGCAGAATAAAAATACCTTTAAAAAAAAGTGTTTTTACCATATAATTCAACAAGACGTTGAATTTTATAATATGCATATAGTATATAAGATTAACACAAAGTAAAATTCTACTTTATTTAAAAAAAAAAAAAACCTAAACAATAATGATATAATCCACGTGAGTGGATCCGCGGGCACAGCTAGTACTGAAATAAAGTAAGCAGCCTCCGAAACTGTAAGTGCAAGGAACATCTCCAATCAGTAATAAAATAATTAGGGGTTGCGATTATCACATCGCATTAAATGCTGTACCCCGGAGTATTTCGTGAATTTTCAAGACAGATTATTAATGAACATGCCCAAGTGTAGAAAAACGGTCGCTTGTAACGCGGCAAGCCTTTTCGTTTCCAAGAAAACTGTCCTAAATTTGTGTGGCCGTCAAATACCTTGGAGGTAGGCAGATTGAGTNTACTTTATTTAAAAAAAAAAAAAACCTAAACAATAATGATATAATCCACGTGAGTGGATCCGCGGGCACAGCTAGAACTGAAATAAAGTAAGCAGCCTCCGAAACTGTAAGTGCAAGGAACATCTTCAATCAGTAATAAAATAATTAGGGGTTGCGATTATCACATCGCATTAAATGCTGTACCCCGGAGTATTTCGTGAATTTTCAAGACAGATTATTAATGAACATGCCCAAGTGCAGAAAAACGGTCGCTTGTAACGCGCCAAGCCTTTTCGTTTCCAAGAAAACTGTCCTAAATTTGTGTGGCCGTCAAATACCTTGGAGGTAGGCAGATTGAGTNCAAGCCTTTTCGTTTCCAAGAAAACTGTCCTAAATTTGTGTGGCCGTCAAATACCTTGGAGGTAGGCAGATTGAGTAGCTGCCATGCCTGGACGTTTTGTTTTATTCAATATGTTTTACTTGTTTTTTTATTACGTAGGATGATGTCCTTAACAGCATTTGCTACGTTTTCACAGACACTTTTCACAACATGTCCTCCAAGTAACGACTTCCTACAACGATGCAGGCAATGCAGTGCAGTAACATGGACTGTTACACACCCTGGAACGTGGCGGGATTGGTTCGGATCGTATCGCAGGTAGTTACGATCTTTGTCACGGGGTACTCATCTGTATCGACTCGCATCTCCTAGACTAGGCTACCTACGTGGCCACACAGGTAGAAGCAGATAGGCGACGGGTGAGGGGGGAGAGCAGGACAAGTGACATGCCTCCATCTGCCTGTCCACCTGCCGGCAAATTTTTGATAAGGCACTCATGCACACCACTAGCATTTGAAGGTGGTAGGATAGGGGAGGGGGGTTGCTGCATATCCCTGCAGCCAGATTTTGTCACGTTTCAAAGGCGCTATGCTATCCAATTCTGGTACTGCCGGCCCTGCCAAGTGAGTGAGTGAGTCAGTGGAGTGAACAGATTCGGGAGGGGCTCTTAACAGCGAGGTCTTGACGTCCGATGAGGGTGATCGAGCTGAGAATGGAGCAGNGCCGGCAAATTTTTGATAAGGCACTCATGCACACCACTAGCATTTGAAGGTGGTAGGATAGGGGAGGGGGGTTGCTGCATATCCCTGCAGCCAGATTTTGTCACGTTTCAAAGGCGCTATGCTATCCAATTCTGGTACTGCCGGCCCTGCCAAGTGAGTGAGTGAGTCAGTGGAGTGAACAGATTCGGGAGGGGCTCTTAACAGCGAGGTCTTGACGTCCGATGAGGGTGATCGAGCTGAGAATGGAGCAGCACCGGAATGAAAGGACGGTGAAAACACTCCAACCAGCGGCANTCCGATGAGGGTGATCGAGCTGAGAATGGAGCAGCACCGGAATGAAAGGACGGTGAAAACACTCCAACCAGCGGCATCGTCCAGCACGATTCCCACACGCGAAAATCCGGAAGTGACCCGGTCGGGGATTGAACCCGGTTCGCCTTGGTGGGAGGTGAGCAGGCTAACCGCTCAGGCACCGCGACCCCTCCCTGACTACGCTGGCCCACCTTTCGCCGTAAACTGCTCTTGGTAAGATTTGACTATGGCATGTTGGTTTTCCACAGCCCGCATAGCTTTTCCGNACCTTTCGCCGTAAACTGCTCTTGGTAAGATTTGACTATGGCATGTTGGTTTTCCACAGCCCGCATAGCTTTTCCTGCTGTTTTACATACCGTCAAGAGCGAAACATGTTTTTTGCCCCTGTAAAGAGCACGGACTTGAGAATCTCCGGATCACGAGCTGTTTGCTGTAGAAACCAGACACGTTATTTCTTNCCCCTGTAAAGAGCACGGACTTGAGAATCTCCGGATCACGAGCTGTTTGCTGTAGAAACCAGACACGTTATTTCTTGGGAAAAAGTCACCGGGGCTGATTGCCTGGAACTCCCTGCTGTAATGCGGTTGTAGCAGCGGCTCGTTCAAAACGTTCCACGGACTCTCGTTTGACCAACCCACCTTACGAGTAGTGGCACGGACTCCGGCAGATGGTCGTTCCTCCACTAGTCCAAGTGCATCTTCCTCAAACCTTGGTGTGCGCTTTCGTCTTTGCGCAACACGTTATCGGTAGTTCGGCAGGACACGTCCAGTTTATCGCAAGTGCCGGTAAAACCTCGCGAAAACGGCGTGTGCCGGATGTCGTCTAGTAAGGTATCGTTGTTGGTACAGTCGTGCAGATGAGCTGCAACGGCGCCTGTCTCCACCGTGATCCAGTAACGTATCAGTAAGGTCTGCAGGCGTGTACTTATGTTGGAAATTTCCCGCCCCCTCTCTACTAGCATTTTTATCCCATCATAATAAAGAGCATGATACTATCCTCTGTATCCTATAGCATTTTCTGTTAAACATGATAATGCATGAAGCAATTTTGTAATTATTTCCTGTCGAAAGGGTTTTTACGGTGACTATGCCGGTTTTTCCCTTCCTCTTCTAACCATAGTTTAGCTATAAGTACACTTAGGGAGGTTGTCATGGCCACAATCTGGCAATGGCAGCCCAATCTCTCTTTGCCGTGATGCATGTATCCTTGCATGATACTCCCTTCATTGTAGGCGTATGGGGCTTAGCCCTGAAACGCACTTAACTCCCGTCCCTACCGCGGACTCATATAACACTTAGTTGTAGAGTAGTAAAAAAATTGTCATGTTGACCGCGGTGCAAGACAAAATGCAATTACGCAACTTCTGCTGCCGGCTGGCGGCTCCTAATGACAACGACGCATGCGCACGTTGGCGCATACGTCGCTGACAACTCATCAAGCAATACGCTCACCAAACGAGCCAGTCACTTTTCCTACATCGAAGGCGTTATACGGCTACCCTGCTGTAGAGGGAGTTTTTTCAGAAACTAAGAATGTTGAAGAGTTACAAGACCACCTAGTTTTTAAAATTTTTACAGGGTGATTAATTATCTGTTTGAAATTTATTAAATTCCCAGATGTACTGTATTTAATATCATGCGATTATTTCAGTCGCTTCGTATTTTGTGCACTTACAATTTTAGAGATTGCTTATCTTATTTCAGTGATACATTGTCCACATTAATTTTCTTTCGTCCCTAGTGGTTGATGATATTCCCAACTATGAGCTTTTAATTTTACAATTTTTAAAGTGAATAACTACTTTGATAATCACCGAGGTCATAAGCCGTACATATCCTCCCAAACGGCATTAACACAAATTACTCTTTAAAAATAGGCAGTATGTTATATTCGATGTTCATGAAGATTATTTAAAAATCTGCGCGGTTTCCTAGGTGGGTGAGTACCTTTCAAAAAGTTCGTTCTAAAACCAGTAAGTTGGCCTTGAACTGACTATACTGGTTTTATTTCCGCACACTAATTACACGTCAGCCAAAGACAGCCTTGGACCTGTGGTGCGGTGTCGGCGACAGAGTGCCCATCAAGCAGGCAGGAGACAGTTTCAGCGTGTGCCAGCTTCCGCAACAAGCAGGGCCGGCTCGCGGCTAATCGAAGCTGAGTAATCGAGTTTTAGAGGCAGCTGTCGCTGACGTCACGCGCTGCCGCCAGCGAAACTTGCTTCGTTATGCCAAGCTGCTCGTGATCCTCCCGCGGTCTTATTTAGTTCTGATGTCACCGGACAATCGATTCGAAGGAAAAAACTAACTTGTTTTCGATGTGCAAAGCTAAGTTACAGCTCGGATCAAAGTTCGTTACACTTCAATATCGAATTCGTATTTGACGTGTTACACCTGAATTATACTTCGTTTATGCTTGCGGGGAATCTTTAAACACATTTAAAACTAGTGATTAGAAAACAGTCGCAGTAGCAAAGGTAGCAATATTGTCACAAGATAATCTCACGGTTTTAATTTGAGCTGATTTTCTATGTGTATTTGCTCAGACACAAATGAATTCGTAATGGCCTTGCACATCCCACCCCTCATAGCGACATAACACGCGAGTAACACCAATTTATGAATCATTATTTTGTTTATATGTACATATTTAGAAATATGTTTTATGAAGCAACAGACTAGGGATAAAGGTAGCGCTTCTTTCTTCCTTATTTTACTATGTGTCCTAACCACAAATAGGTGTGAAATTTTCAGATATGTGTATGTTAGTTCATTATACAAGCACCTCTCTCACTAAATATTCTTAGCGGCGCTGAAAGTATGAGCATTAAAATGCTCTAAACAGAACGAAATCGAAATCGGTAAGCTTTAAAAATTCTTTGTATCTCTGGGTTTCCTCAGGGCGCTTACATACATGCTGTTTTCTTTTTGATGTTCGAGGAATGTACAGATTCTTGTGTCATGGCCAAGCGCAACGTACCACCTTTTTAAACGACAGAAGTCATGGTGCGTGAATTGTGTCATTACCATAATGTGAGAGCGGATATCTTTTGAGAAATGCTAGCATTTAACGTTATTTTTAAATTTTATGCTAGTTTTGTTGGATGTCTGCAAACAAGGACTCAAATTGCGTGGAGGGGAAGTGTTAATAAATTGTTTAAGATGGGGGATTGAATTGCCTCTCGTGTAGAACTTCGTATTTAAGATATACTTTTATAGTTACAAAATATATAAAAATCCNGGGGGATTGAATTGCCTCTCGTGTAGAACTTCGTATTTAAGATATACTTTTATAGTTACAAAATATATAAAAATCTTTTGTTTCCCAAATGATTCGTGTCCATTATTACTGATGTGAAGATATAATATTTGTTTCTGTTTTAGAAGACTTATTAGCATCAAAATCAACGGGGTGAGATTTTTAATATATATTTTACTATGTTGTCTGCAGCAAGGCTACTAGAAACAGAACCAGGTATTTTAAATAATCGTGAACATGAAATGAATGAGCAATTGCCTGTATATAGTCGTCATCCCTCAATTAACCCGGAGAAATGAAAATAAAGATGGTGTAACGCAAAATCAGTATGGCGGGACAGGTAATCGAACCTTGATCCACCCGAATGAGATTCCAGAGCGTTCGCACTGCAACACCTCACGTGTTGAGTAACTGAAGAGATTTGGGTGGCTCTTGGCATCGAGGTCTCGAGGTTGATGTGAGGTGAGCATGGAGCAGCGCCGGAATGCGAGGACGGGGCAAAAGGAAGGACCCCGAGAATACTCGCCGACCAGCGGCATCGTCCTGCACGATTCCCACATGCAAAAATCCGGCGGCAACACTGCCGGGAATCCAATCCGGTTTGCCTAGGTGGTAGGCGAGTAGTCTAACCACTACATCACCGTTGCCCCTACCTGACGTGGTAAATAGGTGATACACAGCGACATTTAATATAGTGTGTTCATGGTTACTTCTGTATTTTCTGAAACCCTGCTACAGTTCTACTTTCAGGATATTCTTCCTCCNTTGATGTGAGGTGAGCATGGAGCAGAGCCGGAATGCGAGGACGGGGCAAAAGGAAGGACCCCGAGAATACTCGCCGACCAGCGGCATCGTCCTGCACGATTCCCACATGCAAAAATCCGGCGGCAACACTGCCGGGAATCCAATCCGGTTTGCCTAGGTGGTAGGCGAGTAGTCTAACCACTACATCACCGTTGCCCCTACCTGACGTGGTAAATAGGTGATACACAGCGACATTTAATATAGTGTGTTCATGGTTACTTCTGTATTTTCTGAAACCCTGCTACAGTTCTACTTTCAGGATATTCTTCCTCCTCATTCATACAAAGCTTAACCAGGTCTAGAAAATCACACCGAAGGGGCGACGCACAACATTTGTGCGTGCTCAAATTAACAATATTTACATGATAACTATTTCTTACTAGGCATTACCAACAAACTCTTTTTTTCCCATTATTTTTATTCATTAGAATTATAATTTATACTTAAAATACAAGTCGAAGTATGATTTATAAAAATACATATTTTAGTGTTGACAGAAATATAAAACGCTCGATTGACATAGCATATATTTAGGAAACAACAAAAAAACATCATACGTAGCGTGACTTTCCAAAAATTTAATAAAAAAAAGAGTGAAGATACTGCACACCAATTAATGAATTGCATCATTATTTGCCTGTAATAGGCATGAAAATCTAGTTGAGGAAAAATTACTTTTTTGATAAAATGCAGACGTCTAAAAGAAGCTTATGACTTTTCGAATAATAGTAATAACGTTTTGGCATTCTCGTGTCACCTTGATACCTGCCAAATGCTGAAGTTTGGAAGTAGGTATTGATTCTGCTCTGCGGCGTGAGGCGCCAGCACTTGATGCTAGCCCTCAGTAGAAGGGCGTATAAATACGTCGACACTGTTGTCTCTAGGTCCAATTTACTAATAACATACACTATACTTGTGAGTTCATATAATCGAGTTTTATTGTTACTTGAACAGGTTAACGGGTACATGAACTCACGAGACAAAACTCCCCTCCCCTTTTTCTATGTATGCTACATATGGTTTGACGCCGCGATTGGCGTCGTGGGGGGGGGGGGGCCAGGATTCTTCACACCTGGTGTAGAACTACTTATCTGACACTGCGGCGTTGTCTTCCCTCGGCTGGCGACTTGGAACT